>JAXIVJ010001034.1:77500-158046 GCA_036785665.1 Chirona hameri
ATTTTTATGTTGGCATGCATGGAGGCCTGGCAATTTTTATGGAGGACTAAAAGGACTAAAAGGAATATGTGTTACTACCACGTGTGCTCCCGTACCGTTTCATATTTCAAACCTGTTTTAGCTTTACCAGTGCGCGCCCGCTCGGTCATCGCCCAAAAAGGCGTTATACTGGTATATGAATAGATAATACCATTGCATTGGCATTGATTAGGGTACAGACGGAAGATTGGCAATAGCCCATGGCCTTTCACCGACCATACCCGGTGCATTCTGACGACTGATGACAAATAATAATGATTAAGATGGTTATTACCGAGCGGGCGCGAAGCGCCCGTGAGGTTTCTCGTCAACTTACTAGACAAATTTACATTTGAGCCGGCCCGAACCGGCCCGACCCGCCCGAACCGGCCATACAGACGCTTTTCGGAAGCTAATAACTTTGCAACCACTGATCCGATTGAGATCGGGTTTTCACCATAGGATAGGACCATCAAATCAATTTGTATTTTGGTATAGTGCGTTCTGATAGGGTGTGCCACAGCGCGTGGCACAGGCAAACAAAAATCATTCTTGATCAAAAATGGCATGATTAATCTGAGCATTAATTGTTTCTACGCTGAAGCATGCAGCGCTCAGGACGTACTCCCTTTTGGCGGATTCGAGAAAAGAGATCATAACAATGTAATACAACTTAATTTTGATGTTGGCAGGCATGGAGGCCTGATAATTTGTATGGAGGACTAAAATAACCAAAAGGACTAAAAGGACTATGTGTTACTACCACGTGTGCTCCCGTACCGTTTCATATTTCAAACCTGTTATAGCTTTACCAAATCCGCTCGGTCATCGCCCAAAAAGGCGTTTTACTGGTGAATAATTGCAGAAATTAATATAAACAATACAGTACTAAACATACAAGAGAATACGCATCTCTGCAACATTCTAATTTCTCATAAGACGCACAGGTTAATATCCCTGAAATAAAGTTCGCTGGATGCATGGATAGAATGAATCGGCATTGCTAAATACACTGCATGGGTCTGGACCCACTCCAGTTCTCCACGTGAGCTCCGATGCAAACTTATAACGTGGCCGAATGACGGAACGGATGGCCCTATCTCACCGATGCCATCCGAATCTGCAAGAGCGCGAGATTAACCCGCGAGTTACTGGGGTATATTTCATAACGCGACTTACTGGGAGGGGGGGGGGGGGGGGGGGGAGGGGGGGATATTTTTTGCCCCCCCCTCGGATCTCCGGAACTACTGGACCGAATGTAAAAATTCAAACGGCATTCGATAGCACTGGGAAATTTATCGAGGGAAACATAATATTGTTGAGCTCGGGGTCACCGATGACGTCACAGGTCAGGCTAAGTACAAAATGTTTGACCGTGTCGAAAGGTCTCGATGGATGGAATTGTCGCGCAAAATTGCGATATTAAACGCATAAGCTGTCGATAAATCGATATGATTCGTGTGGGTGACACTTCTAAGTACCTTTCTAAGCTGTTTATGACCTTATGTCAGGTCAAGGTCATCCGAGGTCACGAGGTCAAACTGCATACGAGGTCATTAGGCGTTGCAACACATGTTTATGGGGTTGTCTTTCGTCTAGAACGCAAAAAATGACCTTAGAACATTGCTTGTTCCATATAAATAGAAGGAAAAAGCAAAAACGGAAATGCGTTTTTTATGCATAGTAACGCTGTGAGAGGTGGTCGATTTTTGTCATTTAAAGGTCATAAGTCATCCATTTTTGAAGATATCGACTTCAAATTTGGTACACATATTCAACGCACACGTCTCAATCACATATATTCCGGTTTTTGGATAATTCTGATATTTTCTTGAAAATTTTGTAAAAACAAAACAAAATATTTGGATTTCTCAAAATTCTGAATAAAAAAACGCAAAAATCCGAGATGGCAGTTGGATAGCCCGGTCTATTGACAGTAATTCGATTTAAGACAATTGAGTTTATATCAAACATCGTACCTTTGACAGCGTTTTCCGCAAACCATTATTTTGCAACAAAAACCGAAGAACATGACGTCACTCTGACGTCATTCCCGGTTGACCTATAATAACATCATATTTTTCCTTTTGCCAATACGTGTAGAATTGATGTGAGAGAAGGTACTGCAAGTTTGGTGACGATACCGGTGTTCGTGTAGGAGTTATTTCAAAATAACGGGAGGGGGGGATAGCCCCCCCAGTAACTCGCGGGTTAATCTATCAAGGAAATGTTTGACACGAATAAGTAGCAGCCTGTTGCTGCTCGCTTTGGCAATGATCGAAACGCGTACAGGAGAGTAAATAAACCGATAGCATGAAACGCGTAGTTGTGGCAGAAGTCCGTTGATGTGTTTCATTGCGCAACAGCCATTCATCGCCCAGAGTGATGACAGCGTTGCGACACACCAACAGCCATTCATCGTCCAGAGTGATGACAGCGTTGCGACACACCAACAGCCATTCATCGTCCAGAGTGATGACAGCGTTGCGACATACCAACAGCCATTCATCGTCCAGAGTGATGACAGCGTTGCGACACACCAACAGCCATTCATCGTCCAGAGTGATGACAGCGTTGCGACACACCAACAGCCATTCATCGTCCAGAGTGATGACAGCGTTGCGACACACCAACAGCCATTCATCGTCCAGAGTGATGACAGCGTTGCGACACACCAACAGCCATTCATCGTCCAGAGTGATGACAGCGTTGCGACACACCAACAGCCATTCATCGTCCAGAGTGATGACAGAGTTGCGACATACCAACAGCCATTCATCGTCCAGAGTGATGACAGCGTTGCGACATATTGGTGTTGATGGTGGAGATGATGATTCTCGATCAGGGGACACTGACAAGGGCGGATTCAGGATATTTTAGGAGGGGTGGCCGCAGGCCAATTTAGGGGCGCCTTCCAAAGAAAGGGCGCCGTCACTGACCGAAAGGGCGCCGTCACTGGCCGAAAGGGCGCCGTCACTGGCCGAAAGGGCGCCGTCACTGGCCGAAAGGGCGACGTCAATAGCCGAAAGAGCGCAGTCACTGGCCGGAAGGGCGCAGTCAATGGCCGAAAGGGCGCCGTCAATGGCCGTAAGGGCGACGTCACTGGCAGGAAGGGCGCCTCGGGTCAAAAGGACCAGGTCATGACCTGTATGACCTGATACTCGGTAAGTTACTTTCAACAAGGCGCCCAAAAGGGCCCCCAAACGGTCCATGGGGCGCTGCGTGCTCACGGGCTGTCCATCGCCAGGCGCATGGCGGTGCCCGGCGACAGACAGCCCGTGGGGCGCCCTTCTGGCGGGGGGGGGGGGGGGGGGGGGGCGATCGCTGCGGCCACCCCCTGGATCCGCTCCTGGACACTGAAGCATTGAAATCAAAGGAAATTAGAGAGCGGCTGTAAACAAATCTCCATAGTATAGCCAAACGTTAACAAATACAATATTGCAATAAATCTTAGCGAAAATAACCTAAATATATGCATCAAATATGTATATTTCAACAGGAAAATAAACACCACGGTCCAGGAATGTGTCACTTCAAATCAGTGTGCCTCAGCATTTCGACGTCAAACCAGCGTTCCTCAGCATTTCGACGTCGAGACACATGACACAATGAGTCACATGGCCGACACAAGCCGCGAGAGAACACTATTTGCATCATCCCGACTGGGATAGGGAGCTCGAAACTCCGCACAGCTGATCGATGTTCCCCGGCTGGCGCCAGCAGCACCGCGTCTCCATCATCACACGGAAAGGGGAGAACACCGCAGCAATTTCAGCCATCCCGCCGTATTATTTACCGCCCTGCCCTACCTTACTATGGGCGCCCATATTTCTTTTTTCGCTTCGGCGCTCGCTATTTGCCCCTGACTGGAATGGCCTGTGGCCGGTGGCAGCGGTCGCACTAAAGGTCAGGTGACGTCAGAGGGCGGGGCGGACGGTGTCCAGGTATGTCAGGCACGTACAACTTTCGCTTCTAAATTCTGCCGGACGCCAGGAATTGCTTGATCGGGTGGTGGGGTCAGGGCCTGCGCAATAAGCTATGCTTGGCGCGTGGCCTGACCATCCATTCATTCAAAAAACATTCGGACTAAAATTTCGGAAATCCATCCATTCAAAAAACATTCGTACTAAATTTATAAAAATAAAATAATACAAATCTGGCCGCCCCTGGTAAAAAAGAGGAACATGACGAATCAGGCTGGGCGTTTTCCTGACGCCGCCGACCGGCAATTGGAGGAATAGTGACTGAACGGGTTGACCCCGCTCGCCCTCTACCACTCAACACAGCGCCGCCGGGTCGGCAGTACACCCCACCAGCCCACCTATCCCGCCCGGCCGGACGGATGATAGGTCGGCAGTACACCCCACCAGCCCACCTATCCCGCCCGGCCGGACGGATGATAGGTCGGCAGTACACCCCACCAGCCAACCTATCCCGCGAGGCAGGACGGATGATAGGTCGGCAGTACACATCACCAGCCCACCTATCCAGCCCGGCCGGACGGATGATAGGTCGGCAGTACACCCCACCAGCCCACCTATCCCGCCCGGCCGGACGGATGATAGGTGATAGGCGCCTGTCCGGCCGGCCGCCCGGTCCGGCACAGGCGCACAGGCTGCAAATAGACCACCCTCGCCCAATCCTCCGGGCTCACGGGACCGGGCCGCGGTCGTAACTCGGGAACGACTTCCGACCTCTCAGCGATCCAGTCAGGGCTGGCGCCGGGTCGGGTCGAGGCCCGGGCCGGGCTGGTGCGATAAGCCGTAGCCCAGATCACCATGGAAACGGAGCGGCTTCTATAGCGGTGTAACCGTGCGGCAGCGAATCGCCGAGACGTAAACAGATCGCGCGACCATTCAAAGCATGCCATTAGCAATGACACCGCCACTTGGCGACCGCGTGGCGGATCTTTTACAACTCGTGGAGTCGAAATAATGGGGGGGGGGGGGAATGAAAACCATGCGTGCATAGCTGGGTTGGGTTGGTGTATACAAAAATAAAAAACAAATATTGGCGCGTGGCGTGCTAGACTTGCCGAGCTTGAGCACAGCCAAACACGGCATATGTGTGTTAAAGGGAAATAATGACCTTTTGATTTTGCTAGCAACAATTTCTTTGGCTACCGTTATGGTATTAAAATGTGATCTACATTTAAGAATTAAATAAAATTATTCCCTAATTCAAAGTTGGAAGTTTGAAAAAATTAATGATCGGTATTTTCCCTCCACTATTGGAAAGCGCAACATCTGGCGCTTTTGCATCAATCTGTTCAATGTTATTGAACTTCAAAACAAATCGCCGTCACTAAAAAGGTCGCCGTCGTCGTGCAATGGCCTGCATCGATGAGCTTCCGATTGAATTGTCAGTTTTTTCTTCTTCTCAATGGTTGTTAATTGTAAAGGATGTGCGGGTATATAAATTACAACAAGCAGAACGCAAAATAGGTTTTCCACACCATTGCGTACAAAAGCAATACGGGAAAAGCCCAGAGTTTGATGTAAACCGAAAAGTATTTGGCAAGAACCGGTCGTTAAAAGTGTGGAACGCTTATCGGTATGAAACTGCCAGTATCTTTCGGTAGGAATGTTTTTATGCAAAATGTGATGAATTTACATCATATTTTGGCCTCGTCTATCGATTTCAGGTACTAACTCCATTTTTGTGGGAAAAGGTCACCATTTCCCTTTGAAGGGACTGTCCCACCTTTTTGAAAGTTGTCGAATTACACTTAATTGTATGTCTACATGTCAGGCGAGGTCAGCTGAACATGTTCGTGATTTTTTTTCCCGACACAAAATTGCTTCTCTTGGAAGATATTCAACTTTTAGTTTTAAGCGGAAAGTTGGGTTGGTGACTTCATGATTTTTTTTATAAAATAACGGAAATCCTTTGTGCTGCCAAATGTATGACCCGATTTTTTGTCGACATCTTATTGCGCAGAAAAAGCGAACCACCTGGTGTCTAGATTGGCTAGCACTATCAGCTGGAGTTGTTGCAGCAGTTGGCCGCCAGGGACCGCTAGTGAGCCAGGGTGTCATGACGTCGTAAGCAAATGGTACCACTAAATATTGATTGATTGATTTATAAAACAAAATTAGCGTTAAATATTTAACTGGTACCATTTGCTTGCGACGTCATAACACCCTAGCTCACTAGCGGTCCCTGGCGGCCAACTGCTGCATCAACTCCAGCTGAGAGTGCTAGCCTCTAGATTGCGAACCACCCGGGGATCGATAAATGAAAGACGAAAATATTCCAAGGCTGACCTTAAAACAAGTCGACTATCATTACCAGTTGGGTAGAGAGACGACGCTGTCGGTTTAGAGGCCCTATTCAAATACACATGGACCTTATTTTTTAGATGTCAAAATCAAACTAATATCTTTTTGATTAGATCATTGTGGTTGTTTTAATTGCTACCATACTTAATTGCAATGCCAAGCCATCAAAATGGCTATCTCAACTCAAATATAAGGTTAAGGTTGGATAGTCCATTTAAGCAACAACATGATTATATATGCTTCAACCCTCACGGATCCTTTTGATCTGGCCGCCACTGGGGCTCGGTGACCATTCCTGACGGCACAGACCTGTACCAGCTGTGTCGACATAAAATCGCCAACGACAAACAAACGGCTACACAGGCTCACCATGGTAAATTGTGGCATGAACCTGGAATGTCCGCTATTTGGCCGGCTCAGCTCCAGCCGTTGGCATCAAGTTCGACGGTCCTTAGGTCGCCGGGGCAGCAACAGCAGCGGTACAACCCGACACCAGTCACAGTAGCAGTGGTGAAGTCACCAGTCACCACCCGTCCTGCCCCACCAGCGTCCCATGCCTTTATCGATTATTGGGGTTTTAAGGCGCGCTGACATCGGGGTCATTTTGCGCCCATACGTACCCTGTGTTACGTGGTGCCATATCCCAACCGTGTCACTGTAAATCCAAGAGCATCGCGTGTAAAGAGCGGCAGCGGACGGCGGTCCCGACTGTGTGTGTAGAGTGGCACCACCGCAGCCGTGTGTTAGTGTGTACAAAGCGGCAGCGGGCCGCGGCGCCGCTGTCTAGACTGCGAGCGGAGTCTGTTAGCAGAGCAGCGGAGGCCCGCTGCGTCTGCCTGGCCGGAGGCGGCGTCTGCCTGGCCGGAGGCGGCGGCTGTCTGGCCGGAGGCTGCGGCTGTCTGGCCGGAGGCGGCGTCTGTCTGGCCGGAGGCGGCGTCTGTCTGGCCGGAGGCTGCGGCTGTCTGGCCGGAGGCGGCGGCTGTCTGGCCGGAGGCGGCGGCTGTCTGGCCGGAGGCTGCGGCTGTCTGGCCGGAGGCGGCGGCTGTCTGGCCGGAGGCGGCGGCTGTCTGGCCGGAGGCGGCGGCTGTCTCGGCTGTCTGGCCGGAGGCGGCGTCTGTCTGGCCGGAGGCGGCATCTGTCTGGCCGGAGGCGGCGGCTGTCTCGGCTGTCTGGCCGGAGGCGGCGGCTGTCTCGGCTGTCTGGCCGGATGCGGCATCTGTCTGGCCGGAGGCGGCGTCTATCTCGGCTGTCTGGCCGGATGCGGCGTCTGTCTGGCCGGAGGCGGCGCCTGTCTGGGTTGTCTGGCCGGATGCGGCGTCAGTCTGGCCGGATGCGGCGGCTGTCTGGCCGGATGCGGCGTCTGTCTGGCCGGAGGCGGCGTCTGTCTGGCCGGAGGCGGCGTCTGTCTGGCCGGATGCGGCGTCTGTCTGGCCGGAGACGGCGTCTGTCTGGCCGGAGGCGGCGGCTGTCTGGACGGAGGCTGCGGCTGTCTGGCCGGAGGCGGCGTCTGTCTGGCCGGAGGCGGCGGCTGTCTGGCCGGAGGCTGCGGCTGTCTGGCCGGAGGCGGCGTCTGTCTGGCCGGAGACGGCGTCTGTCTGGCCGGAGGCGGCGTCTGTCTGGCCGGAGGCGGCGTCTGTCTGGCCGGAGACGGCGTCTGTCTGGCCGGAGGCGGCGGCTGTCTGGCCGGAGGCTGCGGCTGTCTGGCCGGAGGCGGCGTCTGTCTGGCCGGAGGCGGCGTCTGTCTGGCCGGAGGCGGCGTCTGTCTGGCCGGAGACGGCATCTGTCTGGCCGGAGGCGGCATCTGTCTGGCCGGAGGCGGCGGCTGTCTCGGCTGTCTGGCCGGATGCGGCGGCTGTCTCGGCTGTCTGGCCGGATGCGGCGTCTGTCTGGCCGGATGCGGCGTCTGTCTGGCCGGAGACGGCGTCTGTCTGGCCGGAGGCGGCGTCTGTCTGGCCGGAGGCGGCGTCTGTCTGGCCGGAGACGGCGTCTGTCTGGCCGGATGCGGCGGCTGTCTCGGCTGTCTGGCCGGATGCGGCGTCTGTCTGGCCGGATGCGGCGTCTGTCTGGCCGGAGGCGGCGTCTGTCTGGCCGGAGGCGGCGGCTGTCTGGCCGGAGGCTGCGGCTGTCTGGCCGGAGGCGGCGTCTGTCTGGCCGGATGCGGCGTCTGTCTGGCCGGAGACGGCGTCTGTCTGGCCGGATGCGGCGTCTGTCTGGCCGGATGCGGCGTCTGTCTGGCCGGAGGCGGCGTCTGTCTGGCCGGAGGCGGCGTCTGTCTGGCCGGAGGCGGCGTCTGTCTGGCCGGAGGCGGCGTCTGTCTGGCCGGAGGCGGCGTCTGTCTGGCCGGAGGCAGTGTCTGTCTGGCTGCGGCGCCGGGGAAAGTTAGCTGGCAGCGGCAGAAACGGAGCTGCGGGGTCTCCTGTGTGGCTGTGGCTGTGGGCTTAGTGGTGAAAAGCTGCCGAGGCCGACCCCAGAGCCGGCTCCGGAGCCCGGAACTGAAACCGGAGGGGCAAGCACTTGCCTCAAAAGGTCACTGCGATTGGACCCACTGCACGGTGTACGGCTTGCATGACACATTAGGCATATTGCGCACTTGGATTATTGCGCACTTGGATCGCGATGCAACGCACTCGTATTCGTCGAATCTGACATCCTGGCGTGGCATGCTTGAAGGTCATATCCCCTGTCCAGCACCATCGGACTGGGCAACGAACTCACCTCGACGTCATTCCACCTGATTGGTATTGTGTCTACAGTTCGGACACGTTAGGTATAATTGACCGATCATGTGAGCCTTCTACCGATCTTCGTGGAGCCTCGCCACCAGACTCCTGTATCGGTAACGCTGCTCGTGCCGTAACCAATTTGGAATCGCGAAAGCCAGTGCGCTCCAACGTTCTTAATTTATTGGCGGAGCAAGTGAACTCTACAAGGGACAACTACGACACGATATAGCCCACCTAGGAAGTCTGCTTGGTATAATAAGTCGCGTGTTTATCACTGTATTATAACACACCAGCTGTTCCTGGGCCGCCTCAGATCCCAGCCGGCGTTCTAGAAATGACGCAGTATCATCGCACAACCCGGGCCCCTATCCCCAACCGGCCCCTCTCCCCTCCCCTTCCCAGGTCCCGGGTTCCTCTCCACCCGCCCCAGGCCCACCCAGGCCCCTCTCCCCGCCCCGGCCACACCCCTATCCCTGTCCCGGCCCCTCCCAGGTCCCGGGCCCCTCTCCACCCGCCCCAGGCCCACCCAGGCCCCTCTCCCCGTCCCAGCCCCACCCAGGCCCCTCTCCCCGCCCGGCCCAACCCAGGCCCCTCTCCCCGCCCCGGTTTCACCCGGGCCCCTCTACTCCTTCCCCAGCCATTGATAATCACAGCACGTGCCATGGCCGGGCAGCGGGAGCCGACAGAGAGCGTCGGGATCTACTGCTCGCTAGTGAATGGGAGAAATTGAACAATATTCTAAAGCACCTACGCTCGAACCGGAGATCGCAGCCCTAATTCGAACACGCTTGGTGAACTGGGTAATAAGAAGGGCAAATTTAGTCTAGGGCAGGGATAGTTATGTAAAAGAAGGACAACCATACGACATTTCACGGGAACATGCCAAATAAAAGTCAGCACATACAGAGCTTAGTCACACAACTCGTGACCGCCTCACATCTCGTGCCGCTGCTGTTACCATCACACAAGCACCTAGGCCTAACATTTTCGTCCGATCTAAAATTCAAGCATCACGTGAATGAAGCACTGCTGAAATTCAACCGAGCGCTGAGCCCACTTTATCAAATCGCGCCGTACATCCCGCGAAACGTGTTGCTTCAAATATACACCGTATACGTACAACCCCACCTCGAATATTGCAGCGCTGTATATGACGGAAACTTGACCACGTTTGACAGCAAACGATTAGAAAAAGCCCAAAACCGGGCTACCAGGCTTATCACCGGCACGTTCCGCCGCACACCAGTCGATGGTCTTAGGAAGGAGCTGGGGTGGAGTAGTGTGGCCGACCGACGTCGAACGCATCGGCTCCTGCTTTTCCACAAGTTAGTATATGACCCTACAATTCCCGAATTCATCAAAGCCATAGTCCCAAATGCCAGAGAAACTGTCGCATGTAGGCCGCTACGCAATACAAACGATCATTTGATCACACAACCCATCTCACGTACCGCCGCCTACTCCCACTCATTTATACCCAGCACCACACAAACCTGGAATGAATTGCCATCAGAATACCGCCTTCCCGACAGCCATATGAACTTCAGAAATAATATTATGCGTTTAATGAGTCCCGTAAAGCCAAGCCCCTTCAACTCATATGGCTCTAAAAGAGGCAACACTTTGCACACGAGAATCAGACTGAAGACTTCCTCCCTCAACGCCCATAGGTTTTATATCGGCCAGGCTACATCGCCGGAGTGCATGTGCGGCCACAGAAGAGAGGACACTGATCATTACCTACTACGTTGTCCACGGTATGCGGACCCCAGGGACGAACTTTTCCAGACCCTGAGTCTCCTCTTGAATCAGGACTTTGACAATCTGTCAGCGAACAACCAAACCGAAATACTCTTAAACGGGCCACAGGGCAAAGGAAATATCGCTATGCGTGTGGCCATCGCCCTTCAAAACTTTTGCTTCAAAACCCATAGATTTAAATAGTTTCTCACATTCGATTCTCAGAGGGAGACAGTATAGTCAAAACATCCAACTTGGAGCGGCTAGGCACAGAGCGGGCCGCGGCATGTGACGCCAGTGGCTGTGCGGTCAGCATCAGTTAACTGTTCACCATGACGAATAGGTAGCTAGGTACCTATCTGTGTATATATTTAATTATCTTGTGACCTTTCTTCCGATGTATTTAGTAGTGTGTGCCGATCAGAGCGAATGCATAGTGAGTAGGAGTTTAATTTTGATTAGGAAGTGTGAGCTAGCGAGTTAGTTTGTACTTGACATATTGTAGAGTAGAGTGTGAGCTTATTGTAATAGACCACATGAGTGACCTGAGAATAGAGTGCGGACTTATGCACTTGTCGGTAGCGAGCGGCGCCTGATTTAAGTGCCTGTGAGCGCTTGTGCGCCAATCGCAAACATGTACGTCCGATGTGTAAAGCGAAAATGAAATAAAAATGTATCTCTCTCTCTCTCTCAGGTCGCAGCGCTCGTGAGTGGAAGCCAAATGGACCACGCTCCGAAATACCGACAACTGTCGACAGTCCTGGCGCCCATCAGCTGCCTGGCCCTGAGCGGCGGACAGACAGACACGCGGCCAGGTCAAACGTCCCCGTCTGACGGCGCCCGAGGCGACTCAGTAGCGTCTACACACATACACAGGCCCGTCACGTCCCGAGACCAGACACGGCCGACATACATAGGGAAGGTGGGAAACAAATGATGAAAACGAAGCACCGGAGAATTCGAAAATACTCATCTTCTCTGTGTTGTTTTGCGCATCGGGAAATCAAAACCTTCGTGATCGGCGGATTGTGCTGAGCAGGCAGGAAAACAATAATGGAAACAGTCACACATCCCGAGACATGATCAGGAACGGTGACAGTTGTCAGGGCTGGGGGTTGACTGATGCTATCCTGGCAAATAAACTATACCAGGATAACATATAAACTTCTGGCTGGATATGTGAATAACAAATTTAGTCGCCTAGACTGCACGCAGAAACGTAAAAGCAGGCTTAACTTCTCAGACATCCAAAAGGGGATTGCAGTTGTCCTGCAGGGAGCTGATAGCGAATTTTCCAGGCCAGAAGCATACCGGGGACTACATAACGCAATGTGCACATTTGGCGATCAATATAAAAGTGCGCAATCCAAACAAACCAGGGTCAGTTATTGGAAGCAATCCGATCAACCATGACTCCCCGTGACGTCCCCGAATAGTTCATCCAAATTTAACGCTCTGGTAACGCTCTGGATAGCTAACTAAACTCCACACGATCTTGTACTCGTGTCGTGTGATGTGCGGTGTTCGATGGAAATGTGGACCGAGCTGAGAGACACGAGAGACACTACATGAGTAACATTCCTGTGTTGAAATGACAAGCTGAAATGCTATTTAACCCGCGAGTTACTGGGGTATATTTCATAACGCGACTTACTGGGGGGGGGGGGGGCTATTTTTTGCCCCCCCCCCTCGGATCTACGGAACTACTGGACCGAATTTCAAACGGCATTCGATAGCCCTGGGACATTTATCGAGGGAAACATAATATTGTTGACCTCGGGGTTACCAATGACGTCACAGGTCAGGTCAAGTACAAAATGTTTGACCGTGTCAAAAGGTCTCGATGGATGGAATTGTCGCGCAAAATTGCGATATTAAACGCATAAGCAGTCGATAAATCGGTATGATTCATGTGTCTGACACTTCTAAGTACCTTTCTAAGCTGTTTATGACCTTGGGTCAGATCAAGGTCATCCGAGGTCACGAGGTCAAACTGCAGATTACGGTCATTAGGCGTTGTAACACATGTTTACGGGTTTGTGTATAGTCTAGAACGCGTAAAATGACCTCAGAACATTGTTTGTTCCATATAAATAGAAGTAAAAAGCAAAAATGGAAATGCTTTTTTTATGCATAGTAATGCTGTGAGAGGTGGTCGATTTTTGCCATTTAAAGGTCATAACTCAGTCATTTTTGAAGATATCGACTTCAAATTTGGTACACATTCACCGCACACGTCTCGATCACATATATTCCGTTTTTTTTTTATAATTCTGATTTTTTTCTTGAAAATTTTGTAAAAACAAAACAAAATGTATTTGGATTTCTCAAAATTTTGAATAAAACAAAACTCAAAGATCCGAGATAGCAGTTTGATAGCCCGATCTATTGTCAGTAATTTGATTTAAGACAATTGAGTTTATCTCAAACATCGTACCTTTGACAGCGTTTTCCGAAAAAAACATTATTTTGCAACCAAAACCGAAGAACATGACGTCACTCTGACGTCATTTCCGGTTGACCTATCATAACCTCATATTTTTCCTTTTGCCGACATGTGTAGAATTGATGTGAGAGAAGGTACTGCAAGTTTGGTGACGATACCGGTGTTCGTTTAAGAGTTATTGCAAAATAACGGGAGGGGGGGGGCAAAAAATAGCCCCCCCCCAGTAACTCGCGGGTTAACTCGCCATTGGCTGGTGGGAGGGGGGGGGGGGCGTTTTTCGCCCCCCCCCCCGCCCTGACGAACTTTCGCAATAGCTCCAAAAAACAATATCGCTATCGACGTGAAACTTCGGATACCTTTTACATACATTTTATGATTTCTGTGCAAAAATGAAGCAATTTCGGCGAGTTTTCTCTCCCGAGATATAGCGAATTCGACACCAAAATCAGCTAAACTTTAGCAGGTCGTACAAATGCCATATTTTGAGCAAAATGCAATCGAAAACTTCAAAAGATAGCAAATGGCAATGGCTACAAAATGGCTATCTCGAATTTGTGAAAATTTTGGTTTTTGACGCACAATTTTGTTGTTGAAAAAATGCCCTCAAAATACAAATTTGCAAATATTTTCAAAAAAAATCGGAAGATATGTTGAAAAACCACATGTGGACAATACCCAAACCAATTTTAAAGCCAATATCTTTATTTTTGACCGACTTATGGCTCCCTAAGTATGAGTAACTCGATATTTCTTAATTGTTTTGTTTTGCTTGTATTGACCAGGTACAAACAAATAAATGCCAGCACTGTATTTCTAAGACACAACTGGTCTAGCAAAATACCTTTTTTATTTGGATTTATCAATTTCAAATTTTGACCTTATGTGACCTGACCTTGACCTGATATGGTGTCATTTTGTGAAAATGGCTGCTACTAGCTAATTCTACGTATAAAATAACCTATACAACATGTGTCGCATGACTTTCGTGGACCTCTTGCCAATAGTGACCTGACCTTGACATTGACTTACAATTTCACTTTCCCTTATGCGGGAGATGCATTATATCTTTGAGAGCACTATGTGTGATAATAGTCGTACTCTAAGGCTTAGGATGGAAAGTATGACCCCCAAATACTAGGATGGAAAGTATAAACCCAAATACCTCAATTTTGACTTTTGACCTAACCGTGACCTGACATGTGACCTTATTTGGACAATTTCGCGTATGCCTTGTATTCGTCTCTTTGTGAGCTTCCGAATGCCGCCTTGCACGTCTCGCTGCGATCATTGGTTCGGAAGATAACCAGGGGGGACCCCCCCCCTCCTTCAGCTAATGGCGTTCGGTTGAGACCCCAGCCAATGCCGGGTAAGAGAGCAGGATCATTTCCCAACGAAACACTGCAACGGGATGACGTCGATCGATCTTCTTGCAACACGTAATAACGCATTTATCATTCACACTGCAACCAATGCTCGCCCAGCTTGGACATTGATAAAGTGTCATGAAGAGCGAACATGACTGCGTCGGGAGTTCAGTGTCAAGAGATGGTCCAACAGAGACAGGAATAGTCAGGTCGATATCGATCGAAAACGCCACACCAGAAGACTGATCTGTCTCGAGCCGTGGCACGCGGCAAGGGTTAGGTCACTCCCGGACTGTTCACGATGGTCCGCAGACCAGGGGCGGCGGATCGCGGGGGCAGGGTACCCAAAATGCCACCCAGTTGAAAATTCTGGGGGGCAAAAGGGTCATTTTGCCCCCCCCCCCCAGTTTGAGCAGGCTGAAATGTGGAGGGCAAAATTACCCTTTTTCCCCCCAGGATTTTCGACGGTTGCATTTTGGGTACCCTCCCCCCCGAAATCCGCCGCCCCTGCCGCAGACGCTGAGCGTGTGTTTGCTAAATCAGATATTTATTGCCACAACACGCCGAATCGGGCCTGGCACAAGGACAACTACCTATGTAGCTTAGCGTTGAGTAAACAGACCGGGGGCCACCCGCGTACCCGCAGACATAACGCACAGCGTAACGGTGACCGAGTGACGTCATAAGGACGACGTAAAGGCGGGCTTCCTCTGAAGGCCGGGTTAGTCCTGACAGCTGGCAGCCTCGTTATCAGTCGCGACATACAACTCTAATGGCCAGCGGCTGCCGCGGAGGGGACGCCGTAAACTGACCTCTGACCTCACCGGGAGAGATGGTACGCTCTGGTATGTGGAGCTGGGGGCGGTGGCTGCAGCCGTAAACTGACCACACCGGGAGAGATGGTACGCTCTGGTATGTGGAGCTGGGGGCGGAGGCTGCAGCCGTAAACTGACCACACCGGGAGAGATGGTACGCTCTGGTATGTGGAGCTGAGCTGCGGGGGCGGAGGCTGCAGCCGTAAACTGACCACACCGGGAGAGATGGTACGCTCTGGTATGTGGAGCTGGGGGCGGAGGCTGCAGCCGTAAACTGACCACACCGGGAGAGATGGTACGCTCTGGTATGTGGAGCTGGGCTGCGGGGGCGGTGGCTGCAGCCGTAAACTGACCACACCGGGAGAGATGGTACGCTCTGGTATGTGGAGCTGAGCTGCGGGGGCGGTAGCTGCAGCCGTAAACTGACCACACCGGGAGAGATGGTACGCTCTGGTATGTGGAGCTGAGCTGCGGGGGCGGTGGCTGCAGCCGTAAACTGACCACACCGGGAGAGATGGTACGCTCTGGTATGTGGAGCTGGGGGCGGAGGCTGCAGCCGTAAACTGACCACACCGGGAGAGATGGTACGCTCTGGTATGTGGAGCTGGGGGCGGAGGCTGCAGCCGTAAACTGACCACACCGGGAGAGATGGTACGCTCTGGTATGTGGAGCTGGGGGCGGAGGCTGCAGCCGTAAACTGACCACACCGGAAGAGATGGTACGCTCTGGTATGTGGAGCTGAGCTGCGGGGGCGGTGGCTGCAGCCGTAAACTGACCACACCGGGAGAGATGGTACGCTCTGGTATGTGGAGCTGGGGGCGGAGGCTGCAGCCGTAAACTGACCACACCGGGAGAGATGGTACGCTCTGGTATGTGGAGCTGGGGGCGGAGGCTGCAGCCGTAAACTGACCACACCGGAAGATATGGTACGCTCTGGTATGTGGAGCTGGGGGCGGAGGCTGCAGCCGTAAACTGACCACACCGGGAGAGATGGTACGCTCTGGTATGTGGAGCTGGGGGCGGAGGCTGCAGCCGTAAACTGACCACACCGGGAGAGATGGTACGCTCTGGTATGTGGAGCTGGGGGCGGAGGCTGCAGCCGTAAACTGACCACACCGGGAGAGATGGTACGCTCTGGTATGTGGAGCTGGGGGCGGAGGCTGCAGCCGTAAACTGACCACACCGGGAGAGATGGTACGCTCTGGTATGTGGAGCTGGGGGCGGAGGCTGCAGCCGTAAACTGACCACACCGGGAGAGATGGTACGCTCTGGTATGTGGAGCTGGGGGCGGAGGCTGCAGCCGTAAACTGACCACACCGGGAGAGATGGTACGCTCTGGTATGCGGAGCTGGGGGCGGAGGCTGCAGCCGTAAACTGACCACACCGGGAGAGATGGTACGCTCTGGTATGTGGAGCTGGGGGCGGAGGCTGCAGCCGTAAACTGACCACACCGGGAGAGATGGTACGCTCTGGTATGTGGAGCTGGGGGCGGAGGCTGCAGCCGTAAACTGACCACACCGGGAGAGATGGTACGCTCTGGTATGTGGAGCTGGGGGCGGAGGCTGCAGCCGTAAACTGATCACACCGGGAGAGATGGTACGCTCTGGTATGTGGAGCTGGGGGCGGAGGCTGCAGCCGTAAACTGACCACACCGGGAGAGATGGTACGCTCTGGTATGTGGAGCTGGGGGCGGAGGCTGCAGCCGTAAACTGACCACACCGGGAGAGATGGTACGCTCAGGTATGTAGAGCTGAGCTGCGGGGGCGGTGGCTGCAGCCGTAAACTGACCACACAGGGAGAGATGGTACGCTCTGGTATGTGGAGCTGGGGGCGGAGGCTGCAGCCGTAAACTGACCACACCGGGAGAGATGGTACGCTCTGGTATGTGGAGCTGAGCTGCGGGGGCGGAGGCTGCAGCTGTAAACTGACCACACCGGGAGAGATGGTACGCTCTGGTATGTGGAGCTGGGGGCGGTAGCTGCAGCCGTAAACTGACCACACCGGGAGAGATGGTACGCTCTGGTATGTGGAGCTGAGCTGCTGGGGGCGAAGGCTGCAGCCGTAAACTGACCACACCGGGAGAGATGGTACGCTCAGGTATGTAGAGCTGAGCTGCGGGGGCGGTGGCTGCAGCCGTAAACTGACCACACCGGGAGAGATGGTACGCTCTGGTATGTGGAGCTGAGCTGCGGGGGCGGTAGCCGTAAACTGACCACACCGGGAGAGATGGTACGCTCTGGTATGTGGAGCTGGGCTGCGGGGGCGGTGGCTGCAGCCGTAAACTGACCACACCGGAAGAGATGGTACGCTCTGGTATGTGGAGCTGAGCTGCGGGGGCGGTAGCTGCAGCCGTAAACTGACCACACCGGGAGAGATGGTACGCTCTGGTATGTGGAGCTGAGCTGCGGGGGCGGTAGCTGCAGCCGTAAACTGACCACACCGGAAGAGATGGTACGCTCTGGTATGTGGAGCATGCTGAGCTGCGGGATAGAATTGGTGCATCGAGCCATTGCAAGCTGTTTACCATATGGGAGCTTCAGGGGTATAAAAGAGCCTAAACGAGGGCGGCAGGGTTATCTTTTGTAAGGGTAGGCAGACTATACCGGATACCCACAAGATGGAATGACCTATGAGTTCATTTGGAGCAAACAAATCCATAGTAAGCCGTACTGCAAGGCCATGCTGTGACATAAGCGGGACACTGGTTATCAGCTAAAGGAGAGTCGCAAACAAGTTTCCCGATACGTCATGACTGGTGATCCCGTTTCGGGAACCCATCAGAGACGATGGAATGGCTGGAGGCGACAGCGCAGCTGCAGAGTCGCCCCCGTTTCGGGAACCTATCAGAGACGATGGAATGGCTGGAGGCGACAGCGAAGCTGCAGAGTTGCCCCCGTTTCGGGAACCTATCAGAGACGATGGAATGGCTGGAGACAGCCGCGCTGCCGCAGAGCTGCTCCACGGTGTGCCAACAGTTACCCACAACACGTTTTGATACTCTGATGGACAAATTGCCATGATGATCGGCGTCGGTTTCATTCAATATAATATTGGCATGCGCCTATATGATGCATTGGGAGTTTGTTGTGGATAGAAGTATTCATCATAACATATTCATCATTCACTTTCATCATACAAATAAAAACACGCTCCATCACCTTTCCCTCGATAATTAAAATATACATTTGGGTCAAAAGCAAAGCCAAATTCAGTGGCATTTGCGCTGAAGTTTGTTTCAAAGTTTTACACAACTGTGACCTTATCTGTGTCAAGGGTTTGAAAATGTGTCACAGAAACATCATTTTATCATTTTCAAAGCTTTATCAATATCCAGAAGACCGTCAAGATTGTTATTATTTTGATTGCACTACGCATAACTACGCACTATGCACTACGCATAACTACGTCACTCCTATGCCCCTAACACAGTCAAACCATTTGAAACCCCTTCTGAAGGCGGCCCATACTGCGGTCCAGCCGCCAACAATAGCGTCCCCGGAGTATTTCAACAGTGACTGGCCGCGCTCCAGGCTTTGGACGGCGGGGGCGGCCCGCGGACGGCTGGCTGGGGCAGCTCTGGCCAGCCGCGGCAGCTCAGGCTGTCGGCTCAGAGGAATGTCCCGCGCTGCGCGATTGCGATTGGCCGCCACAGGTGGGCCACTGTGCCAGCCCGCCCTCCCGGCTGGTAGTGGCAGCCCTGCCTTCTCCCTCATTCGTGACGTCACGGCACAAACAGCTGCGCGCGGCCGCCCGGCGCCCGCGGCTGTCCCTGACACGGGGCTGCGGTGGATGGGAGACGCCGCCCGCGGCTGCAGCTGACACGGGACAGACACGTGGCCAGCCACAGCCCGCCACAGCACCAGATATGGTGCTGCGGCGCGGTGGCTGGCGTCCCCCGCACTAATACGGGGGGGGGGGGGGGGTGCCAATGGCAGCTGAGCGCCATACAGAAATAGCTCCTATTCGTCCATTCAGCAAGTATGACGAGTGATGTGTCTGACATTTTGACATGTGTCAAAATGTGACACATTTTGCCTGAGGTCAGTGAAATTCAGGCAAAATGTGTCGGATAAGCATAGCCAACCTTTTTGGTGATAAAAATGTTATGAGAAGAGACTATTTCTATTTCGCTTAGTCGCAAATATATGAATCACTTCAATTGGCAGACATCATGAACTAATCTCACCAAGTGCCGTAAATCTGCATTTGGGGTAGAATGAGCCATTTTAACCGCAACTCAATCTCACCAAACCGGGTGGGGTAGGTTCTACCGCGTCCAAAATACGAAGTAGACCATTTTTCATAAATGTCTCGGAAGACTGCTAACAATAATAAATACGTCTACTATTGTTTAGCAATTCCATAAGAGCTGTTGGCGATAAGATGGATTGCAATGACCTTAGGCCATGTTTGGGAAGGATAAGTACTTCGTGAAAAGCATTCCAACCGACCATCCAGCCACAAAATGATAGATTTTCCAGCTTTTCCAACTGCTCCAGCTTTGTAAGCTTTGTGCGAGCCTGAATAATCGACAAGCACGGAACCTACCACCATCTGACCTCTGTTCACTCCAAAGATCAACGTGTTACCGTCGATATGACCACCCTATGACATGACACCTGACCCGAACATGACATGAGCTGACATGAGCGGCCGCTGTCATCTCGCCGCAACTCAGTCCAGTCAGAGGAAACATCCGTGGATTGTTCCGTCCGGCGATTAGAGCCCAACCCACCTCCATCAGCCTACACCACATCGTAGAAAGCAGAGTTCTCCGCGTGGGAAAACGAATGCGTTCTTGGAACTCATCAATTATTCAACACTCATTCTGCAATACTCACCAGGCAGTCGGCGTCGAGGAAGACGCACTTTGAGAACTGGGTGAGCGTCCAGCAGTGGAGTTTGGTGAGGGTGACGCCCAGCTCTGGCCGAGACATCAGAGCCAGGTGCGCCGCGTCACCAGAGTCCAGCACGTCCACGTTGATGACGTCATCAAATGTACCGGAGAGTTGAGACCTGAGGGTAGACACGCACAGTGACGTCACACAATGGTCCAGACAGCTGCGAAATGAAGGAATAGAGACGCACAGTGATACGTCCCCAGAGTCCAGCACGTCCACGTTGATGACGTCATCAAATGTACCGGAGAGTTGAGACCTGAGGGTAGGCACGCACAGTGACGTCATACAATGGTCCAGACAGCTGCGAAATGAAGGAAGAGACACACACACAGTGATACGTCCCCAGAGTCCAGCACGTCCACACTGATGACGTCATCAAATGTACCGGAAAACTGAGACCTGAGGGTAGACACACACAGTGACACAAATGTACTGGACACTAGACAGCTGCGGCCTCCGATCTGCCGGCATGGAAAGAAACAATGACGTCACAACAAAACGAACCTGAGAACTGCGACATACCGGTGGACACAATGATTGCTATTAAGCCTAACCTTCACCGGGACCCCAAACAGCCAGGGTTATCACTCCCATTTGGGAGCATGGCCGGCATCACGTGACTGTCCCGGGCACCGTGTGGCCTTCAGTCGGGTCAGTCGGTGGCTATCACGGGGCGGTGGGGACGGCGGGCAGGGTCAGACGGTCGTGACGTCACGACAAATGCCACACCAACCCGATCTAGGCCAACCAGCGAGATCGTCCATGGGTCGTTTTTTTGCTCCGGAGTTTACACAAAAAAATGTCCTTCCAACCTGTCCCGCCAGTCAGCCACAGCCTAGAAGAGATTTGAGCACAGAATATCGAGACGGAATGGCTCCATATTAGATAAAAGCTTCTTCTCTATCAGTTATCGATTAGCCAGGCGTTTGATTGAGCAACACATGTAGCAGCGATCACGATACACAATGGTGAAGTCTTGAGCAACGGCAGGCCCCGAGGGGCTAGTTGTTTGTCTTGTAAAGCCCATTGATATGAATCAAACTTGCACGGCTGGAGATAATTATTTGGGCTTTACCCGCCATTGACTGGGGGGGGGGGGGGGGGTCGCCCCCCCCCCCCCTGTTGAATTTTCGTAATAGCCCAAAAACTAATAGCGCTATCGACGTGAAACTTCAGGTACCTTCTCCTACATCAATTATACATCTTCTGTGCAAAAATGAAGAATTTCGTAGATTTTTTTTACTCAGAAATACAGCGAATTTAGTGACGTCACTACACAAGAGTTCGACACAAAAATCAGCTAAACTTTAGCAGGCCTTACAAATGCCATATTTGAAGCAACATAAAATAAAAAAAACGGCAAAAGATAGCAAATGCCAAGGGCTAAAAAATGGCTATCTCGGATTTCTTGAAAAATTGGGTTTTTACCTTTTTTTGTTGAAAAAATAAAAAAAACTTTTTGAAGGAAAAAATGATACCCTCAAAATCAACATTTTCAAACATTAAAAAAAAAACTGAAGATATGTTGAAGAACCACATCTGGACAATACCCAAACCAAATTTAAAGGCAATATCTCTATTTTTGACAGACTTATCGCTCCCTAAGTATGAGTAACTCAGTCATATTTTTTAATTGCGTTTTTTGGCTTGTAGTAACAAGATACAAACACATAAATGCCAGCACTGTATTTCTGATACAAAACTGGTCTAGACACATGACTTTTCCAATTAGATTTATCAATTTCAAATTGTTACCTATGTGACCTGACCTTGACCATATATGGTGTCAGGATGTAAAAATGACTGCTCCTATCGAATTATACCTGTAAAATAGCCCATACATGTGTCGCATGGATTTCGTAGATCTGTGACCTTTTGTGACCTAACCTTGACCTTTGCTTACAATTTCACTTTTGCTTATGCGGGATATGTATTATACCTTTGAGAGCACTTTATGCGATAATAGTCGCAATCTAAGGCTTTGGATGAAAAGCATAGCACACAAACTCAAATATCTAAACAAATAGCATTCACCTGACAGTGACCCGACATGTGACCTTATTTGGAAAGACTTCGTGTATGCTTTGGATGCGTCACATTGAGAGTTTTCGATTGCCGCCTTGCGCGTCTCGCTGCGGTTATTGGCTCGGAAGATAGCCAGGGAAGGGGCGAAAAACGCCCCCCCCCCCCCCCCCCCCCAGCCAATGGCGTTCGACTGAGACCCCAGCCAATGCCGGGTTAACCACTCGACCATAAGGTGCCAACTGCTAACTGCTCATACAGCAGAAGCCGAATGTTGGTACGCGAACATTGAACACCCTGCACACAATACAACCGATAGCAAGCATTCAGCCAATTGGAAGCCTGGACAGAGCTGGCTATTTGAAGCAACACGGGGAGCAGGAGTCTAACCATGCCTAGCTTTGACCACTTATGAATCTTGGGTATTTATGGATTCTGGGTACTTATGAACTCGGGAACTTATGGACTCGGGTATTTATGGATTATGGGTACTTATGAACTCGGGAACTTATGGACTCGGGTATTTATGGATTATGGGTACTTATGAATTCGGGAACTTATGGACTCGGGTATTTATGGATTATGGGTACTTATGAATTCGGGAACTTATGGACTCGGGTATTTATGGATCTTGGGTACTTATGAACTCGGGAACTTATGGACTCGGGTATTTATGGATCTTGGGTGCTTATGAACTCGGGAACTTATGGACTCGGGTATTTATGGATTCTGGGACTTATGGATCTTGGGTACTTTTGAGTGTCCCCCCCCCCCCCGAAAGGTATACACATTTGACACAAGATAAACAGGCGGTTCAACATTCGTCGTATATCAGTTTTGCTGATGTGTCCATCCATGACGTCACGACGCTCTATCCAAACATTGTCCCTGTATTGATCCACTCTGCAATCTACATCAAATTTACCGACTGGCGATAAACGCTCAGAAAACGATAAACATTTCCAGACACTGCTATATGCTTCCGTTTAATCGTGTTTTCAGCAGCACGACAGAACAGCCGCAGGAGCGTGGTTGCCGCATTTTTAGCGTGATTCGGAAGGCAAGAGTTGACCAACATCACGCTACCGTACATCGTCCGCTGTTTTGTAAGGCAGGAAAACCTGCACAGTTTACACGAATCTGATCCATTATGTATGGCTCCCTATTAATCAATCACCAAAACGGACAGAACAGCACCAAAAAGACCACTCGCCACCAAAATGAACAAAACGCCACCAAAATGAACACTCCATAGCCAAATAGATTAATGCCACTAATTTGGACAATGCCACCACCAAATTAGACACTTCCACCACCAATATAGCACATCCTGCAGCCGAAACGTCCACTTGAGTATCCAGATGGAAGAAAAAATGTCCAAAAAGGATACTCACAGCCTAATTGGCTAATTTACCACCAAATCACTTAGACCGAATACCAAAATCTAGTAGGGAAGGTATAAATAAAACCAGAAATTAGTATATTTGCCCTCGTCAGCTAAACAAGATCATATTCTAAACCAAACTGTCATGCCAGATAGCGTCGCGACAACTGACAAGTACGGGTTCCGCCGCCATTTAAATTGGAGGGTCCAAAAACCGACCAGATTAGCCGACGATGTACCATGTTTCGCAACTATGGGACCGATCTACTTGATTTCTTCACCAATCGATTCCGACTGGTCGGAATGGGTGCCGTTTTGAGTTGTATCCACAATGGTGCAGTCAAGTGGACGAAATTGGACCCGAATTTCCCCGTACCAATTTGTCGACAGCGTCATGCTACGAACCTATGGCCGGACCAATTTGGGCGGGGTCTTCACCATTCGACCCGGCGTGGTCCAAAACGGTGCCGTTTTGAGTTGTATCCACTTTAGTCCAATGTAAGTGGACCAAATTGGACAAAACCACCAAAAATCGTTGCCGACGACGTCATGCTCCTAACCTATGGGACCGATTTGGGCGGGGTCTTCACTATTCGATCCGGCGTGGTCCAAAACGGTGCCGTTTTGAGTTTTATGCACTTTGGTCCAATGTAAGTGGACCAAATTGGACCCAAACCACCAAAAATCGTTGACGACGACGCCATGCTCCGAACCTATGGGACCGCTTTGGGCGGGGTCTTCACCATTCGATCCGGCGTGGTTCGGCTTTAGTTCGCATTTGCATTTTGCCCACCCCAGACTAAAAAAAAACTGGCGACGCCTATGAAGCTAGGTCGATCGGCATACCGATTTATCTTGGATTCATCCATCCTCCCCGTAACCTAAAATCATAGCTCGATGCCCATGATCGATGATAACGGCGAACAGGGAGCATGAGATGCTTCAAATACGTATATTCTGGCATGTCTTTGACCAGCAAGTTGCTTAAAAAAGTTATGAATTTTGGTGATTGTTCAAAGTCCTCCGCCGGCACCCTGATGCTGTTCAATGTTCATGCTGTTTAGTCGGGTTTCTGCATTCCATATTCCATCTGGCATCGTTGGTGGTGGATTCGTCTTTTTGGTGGTGAATTGGCCTTTTTGGAGGTGGCTTGGGCCATTCTGGCATGTTTGTTAAGTTGATGGGGAGAGTGTCCACTTTGGTGGTGGAAGTGGCCATTCTGGCTGTTCCATTAATTTTGTCCCATTATGTATGTGTCGGGGACAACCGGCGATCACACACGTCACACAGCACCACCAGCACTTATCCGTTGCGGAGATCCACAGACAGAGCTCCGGCAGAGCTGACGGCTCCATGGAGGCTGACTTGCCTGTATCGGTTACATAATACCAGTAAAACGCCTTTCTGGGCGATGACCGAGCGGGCGCGCACTGGTAAAGCTAAAACAGGTTTGAGAAATGAAACGGTACGGGAGCACACGTGGTAGTAACACATAGTCCTTTTAGTCCCCCATACAAATTGTCAGGCCTCCATGCATGCCAACATACAAATTAAGCTTGATTAAATTGTACATGATCTCCTTTCTCGAATCCGCCAAAAGGGAGGACGTCCTGAGCGCTGCATGCTTCAGCGTATACAAAACGAATGCTTAGATACATCAAGCCATTTTTGATCAATAATTATTTTTTGTTCATTTCGACGTTTGCGGGTGCCACGCGCTGTGGTACCACCCCTATCAGAACGCACCATAACAAAATAAAATTGATTTGATGGTCCTATCCAATGGTGAAAACCCAATCTCAATCTGAGCAGTGGTTGCAAAGTTATTAGCTTCCGAAATGCGTTGTATGACCGTGTCGGGCCGGGTCAAATTTAAATTTGTCTAGTAAGTTGACGAGAAACCTCACGGGCGCTTCGCCCGCTCGGTAATCAATCAGAGTTCAGCAAAACCCCAGTCATAAAAACGGGAAAAAGGCTTGTAATACTGTCCACAAACACCAGTTCTTGAGATGTAGCGACGGCATGCTGTAGTAGCTAATCCGGCGTTGTCTAGCAACCTACGAGTAGCCAACATGCGTATTCTGTTGGTAGCAATTTAGCTGCCGTTAACGTAATGTAGGAAACATTCAGCCAGTTCGGCAGCTCATCGATAATATCCACCGCCGTTTTCCCGTCAATTCCGCACGCGAGCGAATTCCCCGTGAACAGGTCTCCTAATCCCCATAATGACGGGTGATCGAAACCGGTGTTAGTTACTAGCAGGACTTAGCGACAGGAACAGCCACCACAACACACGTGTTACGCTCCATTATAACTACATGGCATATTTACAACCAGTAAAACGACTTTTTGGGCGATGACCGAGCGAGCGCGCTCTGGTAGAGCTAAAACAGGTTTGAAATATGAAACGGTAAGGGAGAACACGTGGTAGCAACACCGTCATTTTAGTCCTCCAGAAACATTGCCAGACCTCCATGCATGCCAACATAAAAATTAAGTTGTATTAAATTGCTCATGATCTCCTTTCTCAAATCCGCCAAAAGTGAGTACGTACTGAGCGCTGCATGCTTCAGCGCATAAATTAATGCTTAGAATAATACAGCCATTTTTGATCAAAAATCATTTTTGCAAGCGGTTTTTGTTCATTTCGACGTTCGCGTGTGCCAACTTCCACGCGCTGTGGTACTACCTCTATCAGAACGCACTATACCAAAAACAAAATAGATTTGATGGACCTATCCAATGGTGAAACCCCAATCCCAATCGGAGCAGTGGTTGCAAAGTTATTAGCTTCCGAAAAGCGTCTGTATGGCCGGGTGTAACCGGGTGCAAATGTAAATGTGCCTAGTAAGTTGACGAGAAACCTCACGGGCGCTTCGCGCCCGCTCGGTAACTACACGGCATATTTACAGCAACACCAAAAGGAAATGCAGATCAATAACGCTATAATCAACAGTGACGTGGACTGCCTCATACACTGAACGCCAGGGCGCAGCTGACCAAGCCAACCTCAATTTGGCACCGGAGCGGAGGCCGCTCCAGGACCAACCAGGGTGCTCCAGAAACAGCCTGCGGTGGGCGGAAACGGATCAGTGCGTCCCGCTCGTAAAACACGGGCCACTGCCGCTGCCGAGACCACAACAGGCGCGTAGTCTAATCCGTCATACATGCAGGCACGTAGCCAGGCCCCCCCCCCCCCCCCCCCTGGAGGCCAGGAGGGCCCTTTTCGACGCGCGCAGCGCGCCGAAAAGGGCCGACGAGACCGCGCGAAGCGCAGAATCATGGGCTCTTTACCACGCGAAGTGTGGTCTTTAGAGAGTTTAGAAGACTTCAGAGGCCCTTTAGGGCCACCAGGGCCCTTTGAAAGACCAGAGGGCCCTTTGGACGTTCAAAAGAGCCCTGTACATGTCAGAGTGGCCCCTGGCCAGACCGAAAGGGCCCCTGAGCGGGTCAGAGGGCCCCCTGAGCACGTCAAATGGCCCCCCTGAACACGTCGAATGGGCCCCTAGCCAGCACAGAGGGGCCCTGTGCAGGTCGAGAGGCCCCTGAGCATGTCGGAAGGGCGACAAAGCGGCCAGCGCAATCCCTTGCCAGGCCATAAGGGCCCCTGAGCAGGTTGGAGGGCCCCTGGGCAGACCAGAGGGCCCCTGGGAAGTTGAAAGGCCCCTGTGCAGGTCAGAGGGGCCCCCGACCAGACCGAAAGGGCCCCTAGGTGGGTCAGAAGGGCCCTGAACATGCCGAATGGGCCCCTAGTCAACACGGAGGGGCCCCAGGGCAGGTCGGAGGGCCCTCGGAGCATGTCACAAGGCGACAAAGCAGCCAGCACAGTCCCTTGCCAGGTCGGAAGGGCCCCCTAGAAGGCTAGATGGCCCCTGGAGAGACCAGAGGGCCCCGGGAAAGTTAAAAGAGCCCCTGTGCAGATCGGAGGGGCCCCTGACCAGACCGAAATGACCCCTGGGCGGGTGAAAAGGGCCCCTGAACATGCCGAATTGGCCCCTGGCCAGCACGGATGGGCCCCAGGGCAGGTCGGAGGGCCCCTTGAGCATGTCGGCAGGGCGACAAAGCAGCCAGCGCAGGCCGACCAGAAGAGTCGCTGGGCAGATCGGAGGGGCAAGTCAGAGGGGCTCCTGGGCAAGTCAGAGGGCCCCTGGCTAGACCGAAGGGGTCTCTGGGCCGGTCGGAAGGCCCCTTGAACATGCCGGATGAGTTCCTAGCCAGCCTGGAGGGGCCCCTGGGCAGGTCGGAGGGGCCCCTGAGCAGAGGCGGCGGGTTGCGGGGGGGGGGGGGGGGGGGGGGGGCAGGGTACCCAAAATGCCCCCCAGTCGAAACTCCTGGGGGGCATAAGGATAATTTTGCCACCCCCCCAGATTTTAGCCTGCTCAATCTGGGGGCAAAATGACCCTTCCCTCCGCAGGATTTTCAACTGGGGGGGGGGGGATTTTGGGTACCCTGCGCCCCGCAATCCACCGCCCCTGCCCCTGAACACGTCGGTAGGGCGACAAAGCAGCCAGTGCAGTCCCTGGCCAGATCGGAAGGACCTCTGAACGGGCCGGATGAGTCCCTTGACACACAACGGGGCTTCTTGGAAGGTCAGAGGAGTCCCTGGTGAGACCGGAAGGGTCAAAGCACGTAGAGATCCCAGATGAAGATTAAATACAAAGAGGACTTACTCCACAATACAAATATTAAAAGCGGAGCTTTCAGGTATATTGTAACACCCTTCGTCAGGGTGCTACAATATACCCGAAAGCTCCGATTTTAATTTGTATTGTAGAGTAAGCCCTCTTTGTATTATGTATATATATATATATATATATATATATATATATATATATATATATATATTATATATATATATATATATGTATATATATATATATATATATATATATATATATATATATATATATATATATATATATATATATATATATATATATATATATATATATATATATATATATATATATATATATATATATATATATATATATATATATATATATATATATATATATATATATATATATATATATATATATATATATATATATATATATATATATATATATATATATATATATATATATATATATATATATATATATATATATATATATATATATATATTTATATATATATATTAGGGTGGTCCACATCTTCAGGGTAAAAACAAAGTTTGTCGGATTCGTCGGGCCGGGTCGGAATCCTTGTCGATACTATGGCACAAGGTTCTGTGCAAAATTTCATTCCGATCGGATTATATTTTCCCGTCCCGCAGAGCGTCCAAAGTTTCTACTATACGAACCGGTCTCAATAGGGTGAACAATAACATGTGTCTTATAACCGTGCCCAGGTGCCCTGTCTGCCATGCTGGGCGCTGGCTAGGTTGGATGCAGTTCCTGCTGGGTCAGGAGAGGCGTTGCGTATTGCGTTAGTCGTGGTTGGATGGCCGCTGCAACTGCAACACGCTCACGCTCAACCACCGAAGTGTGGCTTGTTGGGCAGCCCGAAGCGGACCCCTGCTGTGGGAAACAGCTTCCCACGAACGGGCAAGTGCTACGGCGCCTCTTCCACTTCGTCCGTGTGCAGTGGAAGTCGGTGAAAGAAGCGGCTTCCCTCGTCAACGCGGAGGTGGCGGTGGTGTGTGAGAAAGCATGGATCCCCACGCAGAAGAGCCGCTGTGTGGAGAGGATCCTCCGGCTCTACGCATCATGGCAGAACTTGGATCGGTCCAAGAAGCGGAGCGCTGAAGGTAAGACAAATGAACAGTTGAAATAATTGAATTAGTTCGCAGAATATCCGAATATAATATATTATTTTGCCCTAATTGCCATGACTTGTGTGACAGACCTCACTTAGTAATACGTCATCGTTGGCGTGATGTTTCCTTCAGTAGCTGAAACCACGATCCAATCGAGACATACATTGTGAGGTGACCTTGCTAATACTAGCCGACGGTTCGTCACGTGCTCTCATTTAGCCTCTCGATAAGTCATACCCGTGAACATGTGTCTTTTAACCGTGCCCTGTCTGCCATGCTGGGCGCTGGCTAGGCTGGATGTTGCCCGAACGATCACCTGATCAACGCTACTCTCAGCAGCCGCAGACAAACTCAAACGCACGCCTAACCGACAACGATCACCTACTGACGAGCTAACCTTACCAACGCTGCTCTCAGCAGCCGCAGACAAACTCAAACGCACGCCCAACACACAACGATCACCTACTGACGCGCTAATCTCTTTCAGTTGACGTCGAGAATCGCCGGAGTTTCTCACTGTCGCTGAGGACGCTTTTCGACATCAGGTACGCGGACGACTTGGAGCTCATCAAGGAGGACGAGGATCGGCAGTTCCTGCTGGGCCAGCGCTGCCCGGATAGACCCCGTGGCATCATGCAAGGAGTCAACCAATCCTTGGCCGACAGGGAGCGACGGCGTCTGGAGAGCGGCGTGCGAAAGCGGCCGCGCTCACCGGAGCGGGCCACGACTGCCACGTGCAGCTCATCGGGATTGGGTGCAGGCGACGAGGAAGAGAACGGCGGTGACGACGCGGACGGCGGACGGGACGCGGACTTCGTTCCGAGTGCAGGAACATCCGCTCAATCGGCCTATCCCCCCAAGCGACGCCGCACGCTAATCATGACGCCGGCTATCGCCGCTGCGTTGGACCGCATAAGGATCTCGGACCGAAACGCAGTTCATCTTCTCACCGCTATCCACGGCGCCGACGCCACTCCCGCTCGCAGCACCGTGCGGCGCCACCGGAGGAGCGAGCGGGAGAAGAGGGTTCAGGAGATCAAGGCGGAGATGACCGTGAATGTGCCGGCGGTGCCGCTCATCATACACTGGGACGGAAAACTTGTCTAGGGGATGGCCGGTGAGGGAATCGCGGAGCGATTGCCCATCCTGGTGTCCGGTGACGACATCCAGAAGCTGTTGATGGTGCCGAAACTCGCGGCGGGGACGGGCGTGCTGACCGGGCAGGCGGTCTACGACGCTGCGAAGGAGTGGGACCTCGTCGACAACATCATCGGCATGTGCTTCGACACAACAGCCAGCAATACCGGACTCAAGGAGGGCGCGTGCGTCCACCTAATGAAGCACGTCAAACGGAATCTGCTCCACTTCGCATGCCGGCACCATGTGCTCGAGCTAGTGGTGGGCGCAGCATTCACCGTCTGCTTCGGCCCGTCTTCCGTCCCCGAGATCCCGCTGTTCAAGCAGTTTGTGAAGTGGTGGCCGTTAGCGAACCAGGCGTCGTCCAAACCGCTCGACGACCACGTCGACGGCGCCGACAAGATCATCACCACCTGCCACGCGTTGCTGAAGGAGCAACAGCCGCGCGACGACTACCGCGAGATGGTGCAGCTCACCATCGTCGTGTTGGGCGGTGAGGTTGAGGCGAACATCCGGAAGCCGGGCGCCTGCCACCGTGCTCGATGGATGGCAAAGGTGATCTACGCTCTCAAGATCACCCTCTTCCGCGAGCAGTTCGCGCTCACCGAGCACGATAAGAGGGCGCTGATCCGGTTAACGACGTTTATCGTCACAACGTACGTGGAATCGTGGATGTCCGCCCACTGCCCGACCTCGGCCCCGGCAACGGACCTCGCCCTCCTCAAAGCCCTCGCCGCCTATCGCGACAAGGAGATCGGGCGGGCATCGGGCAAGGTGATGGTCCGGCACATGTGGTACGTCTCCGAGGAGCTCGTCGGCCTCTCCCTCTTCAACGAGGCGACGGTGGAGGAGAAGCGGGCCATCGTCAGCGCCATGCAGCAGCGGCTGGGGAGAAGAACCCGCCTCGCCGCGCCGACGTCGCCCTCGACGCAGTGGAGCAGCGCTCCCTGGCGTCGTTTGCGACGACCAACTCTGTCGGCCTCGTCACCGCCCTCAGGGCCGGTCACGATTTCCTCAACGTCGATCCGGCCGAGTGGTCGGGGAGGGACGACTACACCACGGCTCGTCGACGCGCCCGTCACCTACGGCTGGTGAACGACTTTGCGGAGATGGGCGTCGCCCTCATCAGCGCGTTCTGCGGCGCCATCACGCGCGACGAGGAACAGCGACAGCACCTTCTGCAGGTCGTGGAGCGCCACCGGGTGTTGCACCCGTGCGCGAAATAGGTATAGGATGGCGCGCACGGCGGATTTTGTTTTTTTGTTCGTCACCAGTGTAGAGGTTTACCACGGTTGCCTATTTTGCGTCACATGCGTTCCTGTCTTCCGTTTTTGAGTGATTGCAAGTGCGAATTGAGCAGAAAACCCGAACTACATGGGAGAATCCATACTACCGTTCACCCCTGTGAGATTGTTCGCATAGGAGAAACTTTGGTCGCTCTGCGGGACGGGATAAAATTATCCGATCGGAATAAAATTTTGCACACATCCTTGTGTCGTAGTATCGACAAGAATTCCGACCCGGCCCGACGAATCCGACAAACTTTTCAAAAATGGACCACCCTAATATAATATATATATATATATATATATATATATATATATATATATATATATATATATATATATATATATATATATATTACCCACTCCACATCCTGTCTTTTCGCTTTGCGGATCCCAGATGAGTCCCTGAATAGGTCGGAAGGGCGTTGGAAAGGTCAGAGGGGCCCCCTAGACGATCTGAAGGGACCTTGGGCCTTTCAACAGTAAGAATACAGTTGTCCAGGGAATAAAACTGAAAATTTTCACGCCGCTCCGCATTTAACTACAAATTCAATTATATGCGGGTTAGGAAAAAATCGGCCCGTTTCTCGGCGCATTTATGTGTTATGTTACTACTTGCCTATATAATTGGGCAAAATAGTTCACTTTAACACCTTTTTTTACCGCACTTTTAAACGCACAATATAACCATTTTGGAGGTCAGCACCATACGCAATGCGACGCATTGATGAGAAAGCATATCCAGGGCATAAGACTCAAAATTTTCGCGACGCTCCGCGGCGCAATTTGTTTAACGAGTTCCAAGTCTTGCGCTTAAAACATATTCCAACTTGGTATAGCGAATTCCAAATTGGTGTCGCTGGTTCCAAAATTGATATGGCAGTTTGCTAACTCCAGCTCCTAAAAGTTTATATGGCCCATGCCATACCTGTCATACTGCATTTTCCACCCTTTCAACATGCCTTTTGGTCCGTTTTTTTTGTGGGGGGGGGGGGGCCTTTCAACGCTTGGGAAGGTGCCCTTTCATCGCTCGGGAAGGGGCCCTTTCAAGGCGCCCCCCTCCCTGGACGAAATCCTGGCTACGTGCCTGGATACATGCGCCTGCTATGCAACATACAAGTCCACATATCAATGTTGGTAAAACCGATTTAAGTTAAAACATTAGAACCGTTGTGTCTCAAACATACTACCCTACAGTTATTTGCGAATTACGTCCCAAAAACCTGGGCCGTGTTCTCTGAGACATAAGGTTTGTGAGGACGGCCCATTGACCAGTCAGCGACGGGGACAGGAAGCTTTGGGGACGGCGTGACGTCATGCTCCAGGGCGTTGAACCGTACCGCGTCACAAGATGCGCGGTACATAACACAATACGGCGACATGCAGACGTCATTGTGACGTCAGCAGCAGTTCATAGCCTGAGGCTCCATATACAGTTCTCGAGAATCCTCGCGCAAAAGAGCGCAGCCCTGGTGTAAACCACCAGCAAGCGACAACACAAGCGACACCACAAGCGACAACACAAGCGACACCAGAGCTGTGCCCGGTCACCCTCCGGCGCCCCTGGCGATCAGACTGTACCGGAGCACTCCGGCCGCCACCCCACGTGACCAGACGACCGGACGGGAGCCGGTGGAACAACCAATCACGTGACCTGACCGCCGGACGGGAGCCGGTACGATCAGCTGGACACGTGACCTGACGGATCTCCCAGCGCCCCGGCGAGAGCACGACAGCCGTGTAAACATGATATACCACCACCTGACATTCCTTAACAACTCACGGACTAATCATTTTCGCAAATTAACGATATATTTTCTGGGACTAGTGTAATATTCATTTGCTGGAGGACGTGGAGGTGCAATGTTTCGCAACCTCATTTCCTGCCCCTGCAGAACACATGGCGACCTGACACAAGGTAGTGTTGCTAGTGAGAAATGAGCTGAATATCGTGTCTGCTGTCTGGACTCTGCCTGCGTTTGTTGTAGACACATGTGATGTGGTGCTGGCAGCCCCACCTCATGTTATCGGTGATGCCGGGGGTGATCATGATGACCAGCTGGTGGGCGGTCCCGGCCTGGCGCAGCGAGTGGGCCAGCACCAGCGCGCCGAGCGCGTACGCGTCCGTGGTGGCCAGCGTCACCCATGCCATCGGTTTCCCTGGGGGAGGGGGGGGGGGGGGCGGGTGAGATGCTGGTCGGACAGGGGACAAAAGAAGGTTGGACAGGAGACCCACTCTGGTGGTGAGTTCCGCTTCAGGGTGCCTCAGCTGCTCAGGCTATGCGGTGTCCATGATACCCACTCCATTACCTTCCTAAACAGTGGTATGAAAGACAGGCAAATCACTATCTATTTAATCATTAGCTTTATTTTTACTTGGAACACTTTTCTACTGATGCCAATAATCATAATCATGCATATTATTCAAGGACTTTGCACCAACACTGGTATCTAGGTTACGGTACCTTAAACAGCATGCATTATTGGTCACACACATTCATGGAAAATACTCAGTAATGGAGCATAATTACCTTGACTAGCCATTCTGATGTTTTCAGTTCAGAAGTTATCACCAGATGTCTGAAAAGGCACAACATTGTCAGTTATAATTATTGTATTATCAAAAACCTTAAGCAATTCCTATACAAAACAATGGTGATGCTACTAACAAAGCATACATCAATGGATCAACTCAAGGTCTACTGATATACACATCGATTGATCTAGGCAAATAGACGCTCGGAAGTGGTTAACACTATATTTTTGCACTCTACTAACACAATAACTGAGGATTTAGTATTAAATATTAGTGATGTCATTTTCCTAAAATTTCCTGACCGATTCCAAACCGACACCGAATGGAAGGCATTTCGGTTGACCGAATACCGACCGATTTTGGTTGAAGTCAAAATTTTCCAAAATTTGACCGATTTTCAAATTTTATATTTATTTATTTAGATAACACACTGTAAACATTGCTTTGTTTAACATCATACAACACACATGTACACTGTACAGTTTCCAAAAAGACAGTATAATTATGAAAAAAGGAACCAAATACATTTACAAAGCAGAGTAGTGGATGCTGCAAGCAAGACCAAAAGCACATGGAAAACAGGATGGAAAATGTGACCGCAATCATTTCATATTAAATTGCAGCATAATACATATTACATAAATACATACATAGGAAGAAATACATTTTATCTGGCCAAAGTTGGAAGGGCATACTGGTTACTGGTTTGTGCTTGCTACTTGTTTTTAAGGACCTCACTTCCTCTTGTGAGCAATATATTCCATCTTGATATAATTATGTGTTCTATTTATATTTACATTAATTGATTGAATTTTGAGCAACTTTGCCTGATATAATGTGTAAAAGTGTGACAAAAAAGTGAATTGTTTAAGATTAGGCTGACCGAAAAGTGTCCAAAAATTTATAAGCCTGACCGACCGATTACCAAATCTGTCACAACATTTTTTCGGTTACCAAAATTTCGGTAACCGATTGACATCACTATTAAATATATCTTTCAAATTTCTAAACCTTCAAGCAATTGAGGTCTTGGTGTGTTCAAACAACAGAGGTCGTATGGTGCTTCAACTTTTCTATTTTGTAATGCAAGAATAGCAGAGCTTGTAACTTGTGCTCATAAAATGATATTCCAGAATCAGTACCAATAGGTCATGGCTCTGCATTGCGCTTCTTTTAGGCAGGTTAAAAAGTAAAATGATTTGAAAAGGGTGAGCTGGTAAAGAGGGATGTGCAACCTCAGATGGCCCCAAGAGGCTCTTTCTTGCACTTTTGTCTGTCTTTATGTCTGTGTTGAAGGCGATTACTTATTGCACACCCAAACATCACCATCTATTTACATATATAATTTAAGAACGTATGATAAATCAGCACAACATTGCAGAAGTACAATTTGTAACCAGTTATTTCTGGTAAACTGTCAATTTCATAAGATTACCATAATTTCAATGAAAGCTACAGAAAACATGGGTACTATATATACAACATAACTTAGCAACATAGAAACATGTGAGTCATGCAATAACAGAATCTGTCAAGTTGGAAAATTTAAATTGATGATAATGTGGGTACAACCCGGCATTGACTGGGGTCTCAACAGAACACCATTGACTGGAGGGGGAGGGGGGGGGGCATTAAACGCCCCCTGGTTATCTACCGAACCAATGATCGCAGCGAGACGCGCAAATCGGCATTCGAAAGCTCTCAATAGACGAATCTAAAGCATACTCAAAAATGTCAAAGTGAGGTCAAATGTCAGGTCACGGTCAGGTCAAAATCGACGTATGAGTTTATGGGCCATACTTTCCATCCACAGCCTTTGATTGCGACCATTCTCACCCAAAGTGCTCTCAAAGGAATGATACACATCCTGCATGAGCTTAAGTGAGATTGTTGTCAAATGTAAAGGTCAAGGCCAGGTTACAAAAGGTCACTATGTGCAAAATATCTATGAAAGTCATGCAACCAGTGTTGGATTTTTCATTGTAAGACCTGGTCCTGGAGAGTACAAATCCATAGATGGAGAATGAAAGTAAGAGTTTCTTGTTAGCAAAGTTAATATTGTCAATTTCTGAGAAGAAAAACTTTGGAAATACAAATCCTGATATTAAATAGATAATAAATCCTTGTGAGGAAATTTGCATTTTATTTTAACTACAATGTTGGTAAGATCGGGTGAAAGGAGGAAATTTCCAGAAACAATTGAAGACACTATAGAGAGTAAAAATATTCAGACCCAAGAAGTCCAGAAAATGGCAAAAATTCCAAGTCTGCATGCAAGACATGTTGTATGGGTTACTTTCCACGTATAATTCGATAGTGATATTCATTTTACCACCTGACTTCATTTACATGAAGTTAGTGTCAAGCTCAGGTCAAGTTTAGGTCACTGAAGGTCAAAATTTGAAATTGATAAATATAAATAAAAAAGGCATGTTCCTAGACCAGTTCTGTCTCAGAAATACAGGTCTGTATCTGGTAAAAAAAACGCAATTTCAAAATATGACATGAGTTACCCTAACTTTAGATGCCATAAGTCAGTCAAAAATGGTGATATCATTTTGAAATTTGGTATGGTAGTTTTCCATATGTGCTTCTCTGACATATATTCCTTTTTTTGTAATAGCTTTGAAAAAAATCGATTGTGGGCATTTTTTTATTTTATTTTGTAAAATACCAAAATTTTCCCATTTTTCCAAATTCCGAGATAGCCATGTTGTGCCCTTGCCATTTGTTATCATTTGACGTTTTTGGATTGCATTTTTCTCAAAATATGGCATTTGTACAGTCTGTTAAATTTTAGCAGATTTTTGTGTAAAACTTGTGTGTAGAGACATCACTAAATGCGCTATAATTATATTTTTGTTGTTGTTGATGAAATTGCTTTATTTTTGCACAGAAGACGTAAAATCGATGTAGAGGGTACCCAAAGTTTCACGTTGATAGCACTATTGCAAAATTTAATCAGAGGGAGGGGGAGGCGTTAAAATGGCGGGTTAAGGGAAATTAAGGGTTAAGGGATTAAGGGTTAAGTTAAGGGTTAAGGGATTAAGGATCAATGGCGGGTTAAGGGAACCGCAGCTACCAGGCGATATGGCAAAAGGCTATATGAAATCAAATTGGTAGGTACATAACTTCAAAACTATGCCCAATTTGCATAGAAGGTATCATATTATGGATCATCTCCTGTACTCATCCATGCATGTTTATTGATACAATAATCACGCTCTACACCAATACATTTAATTGTGATTGTTAACACTCAACAGCACAGCCTTAGAAATCAGACTTTTATTAATCAATTATTAACACGACATTGGTACCAGCATTCATATTTGTATCAATACCTATATGATGCTGATGACAATTGCATAGAATGCCTAAATTAAAACATCAATATGCAGTAATCCAGAGAACTTAGGCACATAATTAAGTGGGCAGCACTGACTGGGGTTAGGGACAGCACTCTGAGTCTGACAGCATCCTGACCCTCTTCTTAGGGTCACTTGCAATTAATTCAAGGAAAAGTGGTCAAATATTTGTAGAAGTGGTGCTGGGTGCTTCATAGTGAAGATATTCATCACCAAGCAGAGCTCTTCATTTGATACATTGACATGAAAGGGCCCACCAAGATGCTTGTATCCACACATTTTGTCCGCCTGTAACAATCTTGGTATTACTGGAGCAGGTGTCACACTTCCATACACCACACTGTATGTAGTGTTATGGGCCTGAACAAGGGGCAGGTGGTGCAACCAGCTTGACGATGTCACTGGGAGGGTATTTTTCACTACCAATTGTAACTTTCCAGGGCATATCCTGTATCCTGTGTAAATACATCAGGCAACTTATTTACACTAAGGTTAAATTTTGTCTACAAGATGGTCGGGAGGGGGTCTGGGGGCGACATCCCTGGTAGGGCCGCAGCGCAGTGAGCGAAGCGTTCTAAACATGGGTCCCCCGTCCCTGCAACTATAATTGCTGTAAAGGTTAGGTCAGGTTCTATTATGGTCCATTATATTATGCCTACAGCTCATTTGGGCGTACAACTACTGTTGTTTGCACAACATGAACAGCAACTCAATAGCGGATCATTTGATGCAAAAATAAAATAAAATTGGTTGGTACATTTTTGAGTTATATGGATTTTCAGTCCAAGATAGCGGACAGATTTGAGGTTGGCAAAGCGATATCTTCGGAACCAACTGTCAAATCGGGATGATTCAAATGCCATTTGGTAGGCAATGTCAATGTTCATCCCGGAAACAACTTTGGACACATTGCTGGTGACCTGTGACGTCACAGGGGTCAAATTCCCAAAATTGTGACATTTGGCTAGATTTGACCTTCATGACCTCGTTTGACCTTGAAGATATTGACCGAAGGTCAAACAAATTTCAGCAAATGTAGATCATCATAGCACCTACCTACCCTGTAAGTTTGATCGTTCCAGCTCTGCTAATTTCGGAGATCTTAGGGGGGGGGGGGCACTAAAGTGCCCCCCCCCCCTCCTCCACTGCGTGTTAGTGGCATACCCCTCTTCACTGCGCGTGCTAAACCAAGGCCCTAGATACTGTGTTAAACTACCTATAGCGTGGTGAACGGAAGTATCAGTATGACGCCTGCTCCGGTAATATCACAATCTTGACCTGAAACATCGCACCCATTACCGCGCCCCCTCCTGGGAATAATTCTGCATCCGTGCCTGACCACAGGCTATATCATGCTGGTACACTTACCTTGGTACGTACAACTTCACCAAAACATCAGAGGCCACACTGCACGTGCTTTGCAGACACCACGAACGCGAGGACACACACCCGCCCCCGTGGTTCCCCGACGCCAAAAGAACTCCCACTCAAGGATCGAAGAATTATTTCAAAGTTACTGCTAAATAGCGGCAGATGCCCATCAGCTGATAAGTTCAAGGATGCTTGAAAAGTTGTCTTCTTTTTCGAAGCATAGAGATCACAAACACAGATGTTTTTCGAAGACCATCAAAAGAATATATATAGCCCATAACTGTCATTCAATTAGCTTCTCTCATCTACCCGCCGAATAGTTAAATGCGTCTCAGGGAGCAGCATCTCCTGTACCTTTTACATCGCAAAACAGGCGAAGGTCATTCAAGGACATTCGGTAAAATGAAGTCCGTGAAGTTAGCGTCGCATTCGTATTCGAATGCAGCGTCGAGTAGCGATTCGCCTCAAAATGTGGTAACAGGTCAATTGTGGCACGCTTATTACGAAAATAACATTCATTTTGACAATCAATATAATCTTCAAGGTAATTTTAACCCGCGCGGCGCTGGAGGGGTAAATTTTACCCCCCCTCCTGGATTTTCTCCATAACTTGAAAACTATGACAGATATAGACGTGAAACTTGCGGTACCTTATGGTGCATCAATTCTACATCTTGTGCTATAATTTTGTTGAAATTCGTGAAAAATTTGGAGGAGATAATGACGTTTTAGTGACGTCATGTCATGTCATTTTTGGTGAAAAAAACGTTAAATGTTTGAGAAATTGTAGGAAATAGCGTGTTGATGCAAATCGCAAATAAAAGGCGTCAAAAGAAAGGAAATAACATTGTCTTTAACATGGCTATCTCAGATGTTCAAAATTTGGAGGTTTTGACCCCCAAAAATGCAAAAAAACTGATTTTTGGGGAAGAATTTCCACAAAAGTTTTTTGTTTGAAAATTTGCAAAAAACCGGAAGATATATTAGAGAGCCGAGTATGAACAATGTTCAAACAAAATTTCAAAGCAATTTCTTTATTTTTGACTGACTTATGGCTCTCTAAGAATAAGTAACTCATGACGTCATTTTTTTTTCTTTCGTTTTTTGGCTTTTACTGACCAGATACAGACAAATAAATGCCACCACTGTATTTCGAAGACAAAACTAGTCTAGAAACATGCAATGTTTATTTAGATTAATCAATTTCAAATTTTGACCTTATTTGTGACCTGACCTTGACCTGAGGGCGATTATATGGTGTCAGGCTTTTCAAATGGCTGCTTCTATCGAATTATACGTGTAAAATAACCCATACAACATGTGGCGCATGGCTTTCGTAGACCTGTGACCTTTTGTGACCTGACCTTGACCTTGACCTTTGCTTAAAATTGCACTTTTACTTATGCGGGAGATGCATTATGCATTTGGGAGCACTTTGTGAGATAATAGTTGCAATACAAGGCTTTGGATGGAAAGTATAGCCCAAAAACCCAAATACTGAAATTTTGACACTTGACCTGACCGTGACCTGACATGTGACCTTATGTTAATAATTTCGGGCATGCGTTAGATTCTTCTCACTGAGAGCTTTCGATCGCCGCCTTGCGCGTCTCGCTGCGGCTATTGGTTCGGAAGATACGAGGGGGGGGGGGTAAAATTTACCCCCCCCCCCCAGCACCGCACGTTCGGATGGAGACCCCAGCGCCGCGCGGGTTAAAGGTCAAATAACGGGCTGCTCAAAACGACCCGAAGGTATTGTCCGATCTAAAACAATAATGGTCTCAATCGATTCCTCGAGTCAATATATCTAGCCTCCACCTTCTTAACCTCACTCGTGGCAAATGACCTTGACCCCCAATTGCAAGGTCAAAGGACGGGGCGGCTCAAAACGACCCGAAGTTATTGTCTTATCTAGAAAAAACATGGTCTCAATCGATTCCTGTGGTCAATATCTAGCGAACTCGGCGAACAGAGTACTCAGCCTTCGCAACCTCACTCGTGGCAAATGACATTGACCCTCAATTTCAAGGTCAAAGGACGGGGCGACTCAATCAATGTAGTTCATTATACATGTAGTTAATTATAAATGTAGTTAATTATAAATGTAGTTAATTATAAATGTAGTTAATTATAAATGTAGTTAATTATAAATGTAGTTAATTACAAATGTAGTTAATTATAAATGTAGTTAATTATAAATGTAGTTAATTATAAATGTAGTTAATTATAAATGTAGTTCATAAATCTAACTTTATATTATTCAATATTTAATTAATTTTATCGAGCTTAGCGCTTATGCGAGGAACATACTTACAGTGGCGTACCGAGTATCCAATATCAGGTCATACAGGTCATTACCTGGTACTTTGGACCTGCGGCGCCCATGCAACGCTGGCGCTCCTCCGATCAGTCTCGACGCCCCTCTGGCCAGTGACGGAGCCACTCTGGCCAGTGAGGACGCTCTCCCGGCTAGTGACGGCACTCTTGCGGCCAGTGACGGTGCCCCCGGCCAGTGACGGCGTTTCCTGCCATAGACGGCGCCTCTCCGGCCCGTGACAGCGCCCCTCCGGTCAGCGACAGCGCCCCTCCCACCAGTGACGGCGCCCCCTCCGCCCAGTGAAGGCGCCCCTCCGGTCAGTGACCACGCCCCTCCGGCGAATGACGGCGTCCGTCCGGCGAGTGACGGCGCCTCTCCAGCCAGTGACTCTCCTTCCGCACGGTGCGGAAGGAGAGGCGCCCCCTGCCAAATGTCGCCAATATTAGTGACGCCCCTGTCGATCGGATGGCGCACCTCAAGGCAATGACCTGGTCCTTTGTGAATTCCTGCGCATGCCACTGCATACTTGTGATAATTAAAAAACGAAATATCATGACCTTTTCCTCGAAAATATGAAAAACATTGTTATCAAAACATTCGTTATGGTAATGTTTCGATAACAGTGCATGCTTCATATTTTCGAGGAAAAGGTCATGATATTTCGTTTTTTTTTATAAATATTGTATTTTATTTATACAATTTGGAAATTTGTAATATTTAAACAAAAACTTCAAAAATGATATTGACCCGAGTAATCGACTGAAACATTATTTTTGCGATCGGACAATAACTTCGGGTCGTTTTGACCCGTTCCGTCCTTTGACCTTGACACTGAGGGTCAAGATTTTTTGCCACGAGTGAGGTTGCGAAGGCTGAGTTTGACCCGAGGAATCGATTGAAGCCATTATTTCTTATATCGGACAATAACTTCCTTTTGTTTTGAGCCGCCCCGTCCTCTGACCTTGAAATTGAGGGTCAAAGTCATTTTCCACGAGTGAGGTTGCGAAGGCTGATATTAACCCGAGGAATCGATTGAGACCATATTTTTTTTTGATCGGACAATAACAACGGGTTGTTTTGAGCCGTCCCGTCCTTTGACCTTAAAATTGACGTTCAATGTCATTTTCCACGAGTGAGGTTGCAAAGGCTGATGATATTATTGATATTGACCCAAGGAATGGATTGAGACCATTATGTTTTTAGATCGGACAATAACTTCGGGTGGTTTTGAGCCGCCCCGTCCTTTGACCTTGAAATTGAGGGTCAATGTCATTTGCCACGATTAGAGCCCTTCATGGAATGGTAATCCCCATGGAACCCAACAACATCGGGATAGAAATAGATGGGAATGGGGCCATTTTTTGAAATGTAACGGGTTGAAACGGGTTTAGGACAGACCATATCATTTTTTTTTTAGCCCCACAAAAAGTGAAATATTCTGAAACGGGTGGGAATGGGAGCCCCATCAATTAGGAATTCGGATTGGAACGGTTTTGGGTCTGGCTGAATGGGCTGGAACGGGATGGGGGCTGAACAAGTGTCCCATGAAGGGCTCTAGCCACGAGTGAGGTTACGAATGTTGAAGTTGTTGTACAGAGGAATCGATTGAGACCATTATTGTTTTTAGATCGGACAATGACTTCGGGTCGTTTTGAACCGCCCGTCCTTTGACCTCTAATTGAGGGTCAAGGTCATTTGCCACGAGTGAGGTTGCGAAGGCTGATATTGACCCGAGGAATCGATTGAAACAACGGGTCGTTTTGAGCCGCCCCGTCCTTTGACCTTGAAAATGACCTTGAAGATGACATTGAATGTCAAAATGAATGTCATTTTCGTAATCAGCGTGCCCCAGTTGACATGTTACCACATTTTGAGGCGAATCGTTACTCGACGCTGAATTCGAATTCGAAGCCAACGCTAACTTCACGGACATGGCAAAATGCTCGTACCTAAAACAATATGATTATGCTACTACCAGAATAAAGTGGCCAGGGGCTCCCCCACAGAAGGGACAGAGGGGGGGGGGGACATGTACCCCCAAACATTTTTGGACTTTTAACATTAGGTACGCCCAGTGGCGGCGGATAGGGGGAGGGGCAGCTGCCCCCCACTCAAGAAGTTGTGTGTGTGTGTGTGGGGGGGGGGGGGGGGCACACTTATGATTTGCCCCCATAAATTTGTAAGAGGGGCCCTCCAAGAAGTTGACCGAGGGCCCCGAGATGCTCCCAGCCAGCCTGAGGGGACCTCTACGGCCGACTGAACGCCCTCAGTCGGCCTGAGGGCTGACTGAGGGGGCCCTTTACGGCCCTCTTACTGATAAGTCTGAGGGGGCCCTCGTAAGGCGTGAGACTTCAACATGGGCCTGTCCGACGTTTTTTGCGATCATTTAGGGGCTCTGTAAAATATAGTGGCCTAAATCCGAGGAGATACCATTTGGCGCCATTTTTTGGGTGGGGGCCTTTGGCCGCAGGAGGGAGCCTTTTGGCCGAGGGGCCCCCTGGTTGTCTTTGCCCCCATCCGAAAATACCATCCGCCGCCACTGGGTATACGCATATGGGCGTTGCATGGGAAGAATCGACTTCAGAATGCCTCTTCCACCACCCCCCCCCCCCAATTTTCGGAACGTGGCGGAACTCTTGAAAGTGGCGTTAATGGCTCCCATTTACTCTGCCTTTACTTTTGCTAAGACAGTATTTCAACAGTGACAATGAGTCATACCTATTCTTGCTAGAAGCGGTTTTAGGAGCAATGCAAAGTTGCTTTGCATGACCCAATGCCCGAACGGTGTATAGCCGTTGGAACAAGTTGCCAACTTTTTCGGATTTTAACATTGAATCGCCTTTATAGAACGCTGTCGTCCCTCAACTCCCCGAACTTTTGGTAAGTGGCGACGCCACTGGCAAAGCGATGGAAACTGATAATAAAATTGATCGGTAAACATCCATCAGACGACGATGAAGGCCGGGAACTCGCCGACCGTGAAGTACGAGTAGACGTAGGTGCTGCCGCGGTGAGGCACGCGCTAGGCGAACTCGGCGAAGCAGAGCGCTGCCAACAGCGCCACCACGGCGGCCATGAGAAACGAGACGACGATCGCCGGGCCGGCGATGTCGCGCGTCACCGTGCCGGTCAGCACGTACATGCCGGTGCCGATCATGTGTCCCACGCCTGCGGGGAGGGTGAGAGGTGTCTCGGGAGAGGCACCAGGTCATGTGGCCAGTGGAGTCTGCGGTGTGGCGAATTGCGGCGAGAAAACGATGTTATTTGTATGCAATAAAGGGTTATAGTAGAATTCCTTCATTTGTGTGGCACTAAATGTAATAAGACACTTTATTTTATGATACATTGACTAGCTTATAATGTTTGACAACAACACAGAAGTGTCAGCGTCCAGTTGAAACGGCGCGGTAAGCTAGACGGTGGACGTTGACATAGCTATACCTAACACAGGGCGAACTCGGCTGTACAATAAAGGAGGCATTTACGTTACGGGCAAACCGATTTGCAGCCCATATAACGTTGGTTCTCAGCCTCAAGGGTATGGTTACCCCTTTTGATAACCAGAACGACTCGTTGCCCCTTCTCCCCCAACGCGCGAACCGCAGTTCTCGGCTTTCATTATGCGGTACAGCATAACTCCAGGCGCTTACTACTAGTGCCATCTAGGGACAGCTATTTATATTCCTGTTCCTAGATGGCACTAGTAGTAAACGCCTGAAGTTATGCTGCACCGCATAGCTTGAAACCGAGAACTGCGGTCCGCGCGTTGGGGGAGAGGGGGTAACGAGTCGTTTTGGTTATCAAAAGGGGTAACCATAGCCAGGGATAGACATTGCCGTCCTTGTGGCAGAAGGGATAAGATCAGAGACTCATAACACGTTGGCGCCAGGTTCGAACCCGGTAGACAGTCTGTGGTGACCTGATATGTAGGTAGATACCGGTGAGGTCAAGTGGCAGTTGGCCGGAGAAAGCCATGTGGCAGTAGACTGGGGCACGCCGGGCGCCTAGGCAGACTATGCAGCCCATAACGCAGGGCTGTTACCGAGAGGCACGCAACTGTTGCCGCCTGGCCCGCTGCCAGAAGTAGATACGTCACGTATTATACCGAAAGCTTAAAACAATCATATTAGGTACTTTGGACCAGCATGCGTGTTCTCATTTTTTACTTTTTGGGTTCGCTGATGTCTGGGTTTGTTTGCTTTAACTTCTTCTATGCTTAAAACTTAATCACCCGAGGTCAAAAATTTATCAGGATTTGGCAATTGATAGGCAAATAGTTGTGCCAAAAATGGCGGCGCGAAATGACGTCGTTTTCCGCTATTTCCGAAAAATCTAAGGAGGATATTCGCACCCTGTTGTTTTTCGTGGTAACGTCTGCCACACAGACTCTGCCACACAGACCCCCTCCCCCCCAACCCAAAAATCTTGTCGATGCCAATGCATTGATGTATACCTAAGGAATATGAGTAATCAACCTTTAGTTTCTTCGGTCTCTTCATAGTTCATGCTCGGCATGCCCAACGTGCTCAATCTGCCACACGAGTTGGATCAAATACTACAACCATGGAGTAAGTTGAGTAATGCGTAACATTTTATTTCATGTCATTTTTAAAGTAGAAACGCGGGTTGTGTGAAAATAGTTGTTTTGTTATTAGGGAAGGTCAATTTTCGGCCCCTTCCAGTCGTTTTGGAGGCTTTGGTTCATTTGGCTCTCTGGATCCGATCGTTGATTATTGAACCGCAGTTCCTATTCAATCAAAGAATGACATTTGACACAGTATTGCGGTATAAACAACAGTGGTGGGCATTGGGCAAATTCCGTTACTCCGCTACTCCGTTACTAACGGAGCTATTGTTTTCAGTAACCGAGTAACGATCTCCTTATTTTTCTAAGCAGGTAACGAACAAGTAACTTCCGTTACCTTATAATCAAGTCCGTTACTCAGTTACTCCCTTAGTTTTGTGTTGAGATAATGGGCTGGTGTGAAAAGGACGGACGGGGGACATTTAGGGGGGGGGGAGGAAATAGAAGTAGCATATACAAACCGAAAACTGTATTGTTTTATATCTTCTTTATATGTTTTGAAGCAAAACCAAAATATGGAATCAATGTAATGAGACATAATGCGGATATATAATATCACTATTAGATATCCGCATTCATTCTTGTCCAACACAGACGGCTGTTTTGTAATTATGTACAGTTGGTAGAGACCAGAGATCTGCAAAATATACTTAGCCGTGAAATGTTGATAAAATCTACGGGACGTCAAAACGTCATCTTAGATCATCTGAGGTCAGTGACCTCGGTTGACCTGTGTAAGAACATGACCCAGTGGAACATATTATTATGTGAAATGGATGCCAAATTTGAAATCAGCGTCACAAAATGCCCTAGAAACTGCCAGAGGCCAAACAGTCATCTCAGGTCATTGGAGGTCATGATCTCAGTGGAAACCATGAATGGCACCTGTTAACACCTGTTCATATGTTCCTGAACAACGAGCACTCGGGAAGTGCACAAGTTACAAGCATCGAGTCTACGGGACGCCAGTTGCGTCTGACATGACCTTGAGAAACAGGTCATAGGTCACGGGTCATGGGCATTAGAGGTTTGAAATTGTTCACCTCCTGCACTGGCTAGGGTTAAACTAAAGTAGCGGAGTAACGGACTTAACCCGCGAGTTACTGGGGTATATTCCATAACGCGACTTACTGGGGGGGGGGGGGGGGGGTATTTTTTGCCCCCTCCCCCTCGGATCTCCGGAACTACCGGACCGATTGTAAAAAAACGGCATTCGATAGCCCTGGGACATTTATCGAGGAAAACATAATATTGTTGACCTCAGGGTCACCGATGACGTCACAGGTCAGGTCAAGTACAACATGTTTGACCGTGTCATAAGGTCTCGATGGATGGAATTGTCGCGCAAAATTGCGATATTAAACGCATAAGCAGTCGATAAATCGGTATGATTCGTGTGTCTGACACTTCTAAGTACCATTCTAAGCTGTTTATGACTTTGGGTCAGGTCAAGGTCATCCGAGGTTACGAGGTCAAACTGCAGATTACGGTCATTAGGCGTTGTAACACATGTTTATGTTTTTTCTCGTCTAGAACGCGAAAAATGACCTTAAAACCTTGTTTGTTCCATATAAATCGAAGTGAAAAGCAAAAACGGAAATGCATTTTTTATGCATAGTAATGCTGTGAGAGGTGGTCGATTTGTGTCATTTAAAGGTCATAAGTCAGTCATTTTTGAAGATATCGACTTCAAATTTGGTACACATATTCACTGAATACGTCTCGATCACATATATTCCGTTTTTTTGATAATTCTGATTTTTTATTGGATTAAAAAAAAAAAAAAAAAAAATGTTTTTGGATTTCTCAAAATTTTGAATGAAAATATAAACTAAAAATACGAGATTTCAGTTTTTTTAGCCCAGTCTATTGTCAGTAATTTGATTTAATACAATTTAATTTATCTCAAACATTGTACCTTTGACAGCGTTTTCCGCAAACCATTATTTTAAAACAAAAACCGAAGAACATGACGTCACTCTGACATCATTTCCGGTTGACCTATCACAACCTAATCTTTTTGTTTTAGCCAACATGTGTAAAATTGATGTGAAAGAAGGCACTGCAAGTTTAGTGACGATACTGGTGTTGGTGTAGGAGTTATTGCAAAATAACAGGAGAGAGGGCAAAAATAGCCCCCCAATAAGTCGCGGGTTAAGTAACTTCCGTTAAATTTGTCGCAAAGTAACGGAGTAACGAGTAACGGAACTACTTGTATGAGCAACGGAGTAACGAGTAACGTAATTACATTTTTTAGTAACGATGCCCACCACTGATAAACAACATGACTTTGGACATTGGAATTGGACTTAGTTATGAAAAAGGTGCAAGTATAGAAAGAAGTACGTTGTAGTAATACAATACAAAATACTCATGCTATGTTTATCCGGTATGGCGTGAGTTGTTAGGCAAAAAAAACAGTTAACTCGCCTTTTCCATCAGAATCATGCTTACGTCTTTTTGCCTTTGTGTGCTAGGTTTGGATCTTATCCCCCCCCCCAGTGTTTTCCCCTTAAAATAGGCCCTGAAATTTGGAGGGTCTGTCGGGGATCCTGGAGGGTTGGCTGAGCCTCTTGAGGATCGACCGGGGCCAGAGGCGCACATAAGGGGGGGGGGGGGGCACACGGGCCCGTGGCCCCTTACGAAATGCCCGAAGGGCCCCTATAAGGCGGAACGGTGGGCCCCTGTCTGGTTGTATGTTTTTATAAGAAGAAAGTTCGGATGTATTTTTCGCAAATGAAAAGTGAGTTTTTATTTTATATTTCATCTTAGCACACCACGACTGTCCGTGGCCCGTGACGTAATGCGTCCATGTGCTGTACATTGGCGCATTACGTCACGGGCCGCGGAAACACGGTATGTGCAACCGTAAATCCATTCAAGCGTCGCGTTCGCTATCTGAAAAATGTTTTCCTTTTGATATTCTCCACTGGATAGTTATCGCCGATAATCTCGAAGTCGACGTTTGGCGATCGGATGATCTCCCGCAGGATTCAGCATCATTGGCCACCATAAAGTCAGGATCTGTCCTGCCTGGACTTCAGCTTATGGCCTCAAGCTGTGGTCGTCAGTCGCAAGCCTCGAACCCTGCAGCAGCTGAAGACGATCGTGGAAAACTTCGCCCGCAACATGGACGAACGACCAGCTGAGGCGGATGGTGCGGCACACCCGACGCCGAGCCGAGCTCTGCTGCGCGGATGATCGGGTGGACACTTTGAGCTGCTATTGTAGAGGAACACTGAACAAGAGATGCATTGCGTTTGCATGACAACAAATGTTCCACCTTAGGTATTCTATTCATGTGCGTTTGTTGTGGTTAAATCTATAATATATACCTGTAACTGTGGTTTGCTTTATTTAATTCTTTAATGATCACCCGGTAGTTAGGTTAAATCCAAAAATTGACCAGACAAATTTTCCCCGCAATGATCGGACCCCTTGTGGTCCGACGGGGCCCCCTTGAAGTCGTGCCACCCACTCCCTTACGAAAATTATGTGTGCGCGCCTGACAGGGGCCCTTGTAAGGCCGATCTGGGGCTTCATGGATGAACAACCAAGGCCTTTAGAGCATCGACTGGACCTGGTCCTTTTGGCTAGTGCATCAGTAGGTACTGGAAATAGGGCCTGTGCCCACGGTACTCCCACACAATCTCACCGTATTTGACCGGCCTGGCCAAATACGGCGAGTTTTTGTGGATGTACTTTGGGGACCCCTGGTCGAAAAAAAGAATAACAATTCGTTGTTGAAAATATGCCCTTCTACAAATACAGTGGGCCAAATCCGGTGAGCTTTTTTTGTGGGGCTACCATATGCCCCCTGATCCAAAATTGCTCCCCTGGAGTAAATCCTGGGTACGCCACTGCACACATGTAACCAATAATCTCGCTTCTGCACAAATCACGAATTCGAATCGATCTTGGATGCCTATGCACCTTGAAAACGCGCTTTAAAGAAGTCATGTAGTACGACCACCATGGCGGGGAACGATCGTTTACGCTTTTTAATTTCGTGAACAAAACAATCATTGTGCCAATTATCTCATTTTTGGGGGGTACAAATTGTACTTTCTTCTAACTTTAAGTAACTTACGAACGTATTCTAAGAAAGCCGACATCTGCCGACGTCGGCCCGATGTCAGCATGCCGAGTTGCTTTCCGTGCCGAGATGCCGACGTCGGGCCGACGTCGGAATGCCGCTGCCGAGATGCCGACATCTGCCGACGTCGGCATGGGTCCTGGGGCGGTTGGAACAAGTTGCCCAACTTTCTGTCGGATTTTAACATTGCGAATCGCCTTTAGAACGCTGCCGTTCTTCAACTCCCCTAACTTTTGGTAAGTGGCTACGCCACTGGTAATTAGCGATGGAAAACGGGAAAACTTGGGTATTGCCTATACTTCGTTCTCCAATATACATTCCGGTTTTTTAATATGTTTGGAAATTTTGATTTTGTGGATTTTTTCTCTCCAATTTTTTCTTCTTCATAAAATCATATAAAATATCAAATCATATGAAAAAGCCGGAATATATATTGGAGAACCAAATATGGACGATGCCTAAACCAAATGTCAAAGCAATATCTTGAGTGTCCACTAACTTATGGCTCCCTAAGCAGTGGCGTACGCAGAAATTAACAAAGGACCAGGTCATTGCCTCGAGGAGCGCCACCCGATCGACAGGGGCGCCACCAATATTGGCGAACATTTTCTGGGGGGGGGGGGGGGGACGCCTCTCCTTCCGCACCGTGCGGAAGGAAAGCCACTAGCCGGAGGGGCGCCGTCACTCGCCGAAGAGGGGCACTAGTCGGAGGGGCGCCGTCACTCGCTGGAGGGGCGCCGTCACTAGCCGGAGAGGCGCCGTCACTCGCCGGAGGGGCGTGTTCACTGGCCGGAGGGGCGCCGTCACTGGTCGGAGGGGCGCCTTCACTGGCCGGAGGGGGCGCCGTTACTGGCTGGAGGGGCGCTGTCACGGGCCGGAGAGGGCGCCTCTCCGGCCCGTGACAGCGCCCCTCCAGCCAGTAACGGCGCCCCCTCCGGCCAGTGAAGGCAGTGAGGTCTATGGCAGGGGACGCATTCACTGGCCGGGGGCACCGTCACTGGCCGCAATATTGCCGTCACTGGCTGGGAGAGCGTCCTCACTGGCCGGAGTGGCGCCGTCACTGGCCAGAGGGGCGTCGTGACTGATCGGAGGGGCGCCAGCTTTGCATGGGCGCCTCGGGTCCAAAGGACCAGGTCATGACCTGCATGACCTGATATTGGATACTCGGTACGCCACTGTCCCTAAGCATGATGGGTCTTGACTTTGTATTCGACATTTCCAAATATGCGTGGCGCGTCTGGCGCTATTTTCGATCTGGAGAGATTCCTACAACCAACGTAAGTTAAAAACGTCGCGTTTTGGCGCCAAAGTTTATAGCGCTGAATAGCGTGCGTGGAACGCATTTCTACAGTACCTATTTGAGGAATTGTGACTGGGACTTGGGTATCGTTGTTTTCCTTTTCCCTGTAAACATGTAGCCAAATAAAATTCACACTTTGTGAATGTGTAGGTAAAGTTAATATTTCTCATTGTCAAGGTTATGTTAAATTACTATAGCTTGGGATGCCTACTTTGGCCTCAGGTCATATCCAGACTCAAGTAATTTCAAGTACCAATTTTAAATCTAACACCCATTTTGCACCATGCCTGATTTTGTACCTATCCCGGTGCATTTTATGGGTGCTATGAGTAGAGGTCTCACAATTTTTAGCATTTCCAACTAGTCAAGATCAGACTCAGAATGGACTCAGCTACAACAAATGTTTGAAAGCGACAGAAGAGGTAAAATTGGGTTTGTCTGGTTTGTACCACTGGCGGATCCAGGGGACTGGGGGCATTAGGGGCAAATGCCCCCCCCCCCCCCCTCCTACAGGAACATGGCGGGCATTTAATACAAGGATGTCCCGCCCCGCGTGTTCCTGCATTGGCTGTAAGAAGTGATAATTAGGGAAGAAAAAAATGTCTCCCGGTCAATGACTTTCGCTTTGAGAACCCGACCTTCCCCCCCCCGCTTAACGATTTTTCGTGCTGACGACCTGACTCCCCCCCCCCCCGGTCAACAACTTTCGCTGATGAAGCGGAGCGAATTTTTAGCCTCGTGACCATTTATAGATTTTTAGTCATTTTTGCACTTCTATCTCTGTTCTTAGTTTATATTTTGGTTAAGTTAATTTCATTTGTGTTTTCAATTTATAACTGAATTTGTTCCAGTCGTGTCTTGGCCTGGTAACCAAGTGCCCCTCTACCCCGCAGCAGCCATATTGGCACGGTCCAACTCTGTAATGAGTAATGAGCATGGCTGTTAGAGGCACTCACCATTGGGTGAAAACCGAACGGCAATAGGTGATCAGGGAATATATGCAGAAACTTGCGCATCGATAACAATTTTATCTATTCCTGTTAGTTCCAATGTTCAAAATAGTAAAATTTAACATTAGAATGACAAGAAAACTCTCTTACTGTGCAGCGTTGTCACCAAACGGGATGCTGAACCGGGAAGACAGACGCCAGTTCATTTTCGCGCCTTCTCTGAGATGACTGTGCTGTCATCTCAGAGAGGTTGATTGATAAGACAGAATTAGGTAGACGCTGTTGCTCCACAAGACCAGTGATCATCCTAGGCTAGCTCAAGCCAGGCGAAACACACGGAGCAATGCGTTTGCGGCTTTATTTGACAGAATAACGCTGCGAGGATTATTCCCGGCGCAATATAACTCCTGTTGCCGCCTCCTCTCTCCTGTTTACGCCTCCTCTCTCCTGTTTCCACCTCCTCTCTCCTGTTTCCGCCCCCTCTCTCCTGTTTCCGCCTCCTCTCTCCTGTTTCCGCCTCCTCTATCTTGTTTCCGCCTCCTCTCTCCTGTTTCCGCCTCCTATCTCCTGTTTCCGCCTCCTATCTCCTATTTCTGCCTCTTCTCTCCTGTTGGGGGAACATGTTCGTTATAGGTGTCGACGTACACTGAGCTCGATATCGATCGGCGTTCAGGTGTGAGCAGTCTGACGGATCGCCAGGTGCGTCTGTGGCTCGCGGCACCGCCGCTGTCCTCACCACCGACACACAGCTGCCGTCCGAGGCGAAACTGCTATACAGAGGTGCTGAGACGGCGACGGCCACGAAGCGCGGGATGGGGTACTGAGACGGCGACGATCACAGGGCGCGATAGACTCCGGTGAAGTGCTGAGACGGTGACGGCCACGGAGCGCGACAGGCCCCGGTGGGTTTCTGAAACGGTGACGATCACAGGCCACCACAGGCCCCGGTGAAGTGCTGAGACGGTGACGGCCACGGAGCGCGGCAGGCCCCGGTGGGGTGCTGAAATGGTGACGATCCGCAGGGCGCGATAGACCCCGGTGAGGTACTGAGAGGGCGATGGTTACAAGCCACGACAAGCCTCAGAAAGGGTGCTGAGACGGTTATGGTGACGGTGACAGTGTCTGATCGAAGCGACTGCAAGCTAGGTTTCGGTGACAGTGGTGGTGTTAGGAGAGAAATAACCCTCAGACTGGAGAAAGGGTCTCAGTGGAAATTTTTAGTTATTGTGTGCGGCTGGTGCTGATGAGTCGGTGAAAGACGGATGCAACTGAAACGATTACTTTATCATTAAAACTCGGACCAAGACGACTGGATTTCATGGACCACCGGAAGTAAAAATCGTAACGCGCTGCTCTTCCAGAAAGGTGTTTCGCCGGTAGTGAGAGTTTGCCGTGTTTGACTGTCGCCGACTGTCACGCTGTTTGACTGTCGCCGACTGTCACGACACTCGACTGTCACACAGTTGTTGTGTTCGAGGTCTCTAGCTGCCACTTCCGACTCTGCTGGCTCGTCGACGTCCAAAGAGCGACTGTGTGTCAGCACAGAGACTGCATTGTGGTATGCTGAAGAGCTGGGAGTTGTGTTTGAGAAGAGCCTCACGCTTTGAAGTGGACGACAGGTCACCATGGCGGGACTGGGGACTCGCGTGTCCGAGCTATATTACAAAATGGCGCGGAAGCGGCCGGTGACGTCACACACTTCACAGGAGACGCCGCTCAAACGGAGTCTGACCACCTTCGACATCACCCTGTTGGGTAAGGCGAACGGTACTGTTCAGCGCACAGTTCTGCATAACAGCTTGTTATAGGCTGTTTACATGTTTATTACTTCTTCGCAAAAGCCATCGGGTGATTAAGTTTTAAGCATATAAGAAGTTAAAACAAACGTACTCGGACATCAGCGACCCCAAAAGTACACGAGAACACGCATGCTGGCCCAAAGTACCTGATATGATTGTTTTAAGCTTTCGATATAATACGTGACGCATCTACTTCTGACAGCGGGCCAGGCGGCAACAGTTGCGTGCCTCTCGGTAACAGCCCTGCGTTATGGGCTGCATAGTCTGCCTGGGCGCCCGGCGAGCCCCAGTCTACTGCCACATGGCTTTCTCCGGCCAACTGCCACTTGACCTCACCGGTACCTACCTACATATCAGGTCACCACAGACTTTCTACCGGGGTTCGAACCAGGCGCCAACGTGTTATGAGTCCGTGATCTTATTCCCTCGGTCACGGGGACGGCAATGTCTACCCCTGTCCATGGTTACCCCTTTTTATAAATAGAACAACTCGTTACCCCCTCTTCTTTAATCCGTGCGGCGCTGGGGTCTCCAGCCGAACGCACGGCGCTTGGGGGGTAAATTTTACCCCCCCCTCGTATCTTCCGAACCAATGACCACAGAGAGACGCGCAAGGCGGCGATCGAAATCTCTCAGTGAGTAGAATCTAATGCATACCCGAATTTGTTGAAATAAGGTCACATGTCAGGTCAGGTCAGGTCAAATGTCAAAATTGAGGTATTTGGGTTTTTGGGCTATACTTTCCATCCAAAGGCTTAGATTGGGATTATTATCTCACAAAGTGCTCTCAAATGTATAATGCATCTCTCGCATAAGCGAAAGTGAAATTGTAAGCAAAGTTCAAGATCAAGACCATGTCACAAAAGGTCAAAAGTCTACGAAAACCATGCGACACATGTTGTATGGGTTATTTTACTCGTATAATTCGATAGTAGCAGCCATTTTCACAACCTCACCCCATATATTGGCCCTCAGGCCAAGGTCAGGTCACAATAAGGACAACATTTGAAATGAATTAATCTAAATAAAAAGACATGTATCTAGACCAACTTTGTCTTAGAAATACAGTGGTGGTACTTATTTGTCTGTATCTTGTCACTAAAAACCAAAAAACGTAAAATGAAGAAATGACGTCATGAGTTACTTATACTTAGGGAGCTATAAGTTAGCCAAAAATAAATACATTGCTTTGAAATTTGGTTTGAGTATCGTCCATACTTGGTTCTATAACACATCTCCCGTTTTTTAAATATCTTCAACAAAACACATTTTGTGGAAATTCTTCCGAAAAAATCATGTTTTTGCATTTGGGGGTATTTTTTTTAAAAGAAAATCCAAAATAGCCATTTGGAGGACAATGCTATTTCATTTCTTTTGCTGTTTTTATTTGCGATTTACATTAAAACTCTATTTTTTTACGATTTTTCAAACATATAACGTTTTCCACCAGAAATGGCATGACATGACGTCACTAAAACGTCATTATCACCCACAATTCTTCACCAAATTCAATAAATGTTTTACAGAAGACGTAAAATTGATGGAGAATAAGGTACCAAAAGTTTCATTTAGATATCAATCATAGTTTTCATGTTATGGAGAAAATCCGCGAGGGGGTTAAAATTTACCCCCCTTCCAGCGCCGCGCGGGTTAACGCGCGGATCGCAGTTCTCGGTTTCAAGCTATGCGGTACAGGCTAACTTCAGGCGTTTACTACTAGTGCCATCTAGGGACAGGAATACAAGTAGCTGTCCCTAGATGGCACTAGTAGTAACCGAAGGTTGGCTGAACATGGGATAACACTATTCTTTAGAATTGTGGTTCCATTGTGAAACAAACCTGAGCTAAACGCCTGAAATTATACTGTACCTCATAGCTTCAAGCCGAGAACTGCGGTCCGCGTGTTGGGGAAGAAGGGGTAACGAGTCGTTCTGGTTATCAAAAGAGGTAACCATACCCTTGACGCTGAGAAGCAATGTCATATGGGCTGTAAATTGGTTTGCTCGTAACGTAAATGCCTCATTTATTGTATAGTCGAGTCCGCCCTGTGTTAGGTATATAGCTATGTCAACGTCCACCGTCTAGCTTACCGCGCCGTGTCAACTGGACGCTGACACTTCTGTGTTGTTGTCATACATTATAAGCTAGCCAATGTATCATAAGCTAAAGTGTCTTATTACATTTAGTACCAAAAAATACAGGAACTCCACTACAACCCTTTATTGCATACAAGTAACATCGTTTTCTCGCCGACATTCGCCACACCCCGACTCCACTGTCCAGGCGTGACCTGATGCCTCTCCCGAGACACCTCTCACCCTCCCCGCAGGCGTGGGACACATGATCGGCACCGGCATGTACGTGCTGACCGGCACGGTGATGCGCGACATCGCCGGCCCGGCGATCGTCGTCTCGTTCCTCGTGGCCGCCGCGGTGGCGCTCCTAGCCGCGCTCTGTTTCGCCGAGTTCGCCTCGCGCGTGCCTCGCTGCGGCAGCACCTACGTCTACTCGTACATCACGGTCGGAGAGTTCCCGGCCTTCGTCGTCGGCTGGAATATGGTTCTCGACCAGTTGATCGGTAGGTACCGGACCACTTGATGGCTGGCGCCTGGTACCACGGTGGGAGCCGGATGATGCATGGGAATCGCTAAGCTAAATCATCATCATCATCATCATCATATATTTCGGATACATCCATTGCATGGTTTTTCAGTAATCCACGTCATTTACAGCTCAGTAAAAACACTGCATTAAAACATACTCATCGCATATCACACTCATTTCAAAGTTAAATTACATGACTTCACCTACGTTCGCTTTAAAAATTATAAAACTTGGAGAACACCTGACAGTCATCGGCAGCTGATTCCATGCCCGCGTCGCACGACACAGAAAGGAGCGCCGCGCAAACTCCGTTCTGACTCGGGCAACTTCCAGCTCTCGGTTTTGTGTCGCTCGAGTGGTGCGACAAGATACCTCGGAGCGGTCGGCCAGGAGTCGGCGGATTGACACTGGTGCGTCTGTGTCATGGATGAGCTTGTACATAATATGCAAGTCGTGCTCGGCTATAAGCGTTTCTATTCTGAGCCAACAGAGCTCTTTTAGGGCCGCTGATACTCGATCTCGGTACGCAAGGTCCATAACATCGACACATTGCTCGTGCTGGCTGATGATACACTAACTATGGGCAATGCCGATGCACAATTTGAATTAAACGTATCGCAACGTCTCAGAAAATAAACACCAAAGCATATCTGGGAGCGAAAAGTTCATCTTTCTAAGTGCCTGATTCCCCGACCGAAGGAGCGCCACTCACCCGCTCCCACCTGTGTGGCAGGTACCGCAGCAACAGCTCGCGCCTGGAGCGGCCATGTGGACAGTCTGGCTCGCGGCGCCATTCATAACGCCACCACCGGCAGTCTGTCCGGCAGCGGCTCCCACCACTCGGCCTGGGCGGAACAGCTTGACTTCCTGGCGGCGGGCGTCGTCATCCTGTTCACCATGCTGCAGGCCATCGGAGTCAGGTTCTCCAGTACGTGGTCTGATTGGCTGCTCTCCGTCACTGCTAGCGTAGCGCTGTGTTCATTAAACGCAAAAATATGTTGTTGGAGCCTTGGAGGTGAACCTCTATATCGAATGGCATCGTATGGTAACTTTGATGATGATGATAGATACTTTCGGGCCCACGGCTGCTTTAGGTCATTTGACGCTCACGTATGACAGTTTACTTATCTCTTATTTGTCACTTTCGGCAGCGAACATGTGCAGCCTGTTCTCTCTGGTGAACGTGGCGGTGATTCTGTTCGTGTCGACGTATGGCCTGTGGTTCGCCGACCTCTCCAACTGGAACGTCTTCACTCCGTACGGTGTGTCCGGCCTGCTCTCCGGCGCCAGCAGCTGCTTCTTCGCCTTCGCCGGCCTGGACAGCATGGCCATCGCAGCCGAGGAGGCTAAGGACCCCGGTCAGTGGACTACAGTGGAGGAGGAGATACAGTGGGCTGCGGAAATTTTACCGTAACATGTGTAGTTGCCAAGGTGCTCGACAATATTCTTATATCTTAATACGAATTGAGTCCGAATCTTTTGAATGGATGGATCTCTCAGGTCCCCGCGCTCTGCGGAAACGTGCGAAATATAGCATCACATTTTGTGTGTCCATATTTTGCATTGTCGAGTAATAGAATAAAACCGTTACGGCAGTGTTATACACTGTCTCCGATCACTCATCGCATTGAGGTATTGACAGTATTGATCTGCTCAGATCACTCAGTGCCGCGAGCGATCTTCTACGCGCTGGGCATCGTGACACTGGGGTACCTGGCGCTCTCTGTGGCCCTGACGCTGATGGTGCCGTACAACATGATCAGCATCAGCGCCTCACTGACCGCCGCCTTCGCCTACCACGGCGTAAGTTCGCTGTAGACGGGAGGGGGGGGGGGAGAGATTGGAGCTACGGCGGGGTCTTAGAATGAAGGGCTGTGATTCATTTATAATGTCTTGAGCTGTATTTTTTCTCTCAAAATGTATATAATATTGATGAATGGAATATTACGTGCTTATCAGTAACTTGATATCGTGCATGTTTGCGCCGTTTTTGTGGTAAACTTTCACCGAACAATAGATTCCGAACGTAGGGTTTCAACTCCAATGGTCTGCATTGCACTCTTAAATTGCCCGTGTCCTATAACTATGATTTGTGCCCTGTCCTTTACCCAGTACCCAGTTGCCGGTATCTATATATGTCGTTTTTGCCTTATGCCTGCAGGTGGAATGGGCGCAGTACCTGGTGTCCGTTCTGGCACTCTCTGGACTGAGCAGTGTCCTGTACACTCACATGTATACCTTACCTCGGTACATGTACACCATGGCAGCCGACGGGCTCGTCTTTCGCTTGTTCGCCAGAGTCAGCAAACGAAACCAAGTACGTCAGGAGAGTTAACATTCCGTGTAAAATTAAGTACAAGAAAGTTGCTTTCGATAGGTTATCACTGGGGGATTTGATGGATTGGAAGTTGAATTGATCTTGATTTCGTACCGTGTGACTCTAGCGGTGCTTCTGTTCCTGACGCGCCACCGCTGCTGCAGGTGCCGGTTCTCAATACGTTCCTGCTGGGCGGATTGGCAGCGTTCCTTGCTCTGACACTGGACATCAGCCGGCTGGTGGAGTACCTGGCTATGGGCACGCTGGTCGGATACAGTATGGTGGCGCTGGCGGTCCTACAGCTGCGCTACCGGGCCACCCTCCTCAACAGTGACGGTACAGAGGTGTGTGGCGGTACAGAGTGACGGTGACGGTACAGAGTACAGAGTGTGACGGTACAGAGTGACGGTACAGAGTACAGAGGTGTGTGACGGTACAGAGTGCCGGTACAGAGGTGTGTGGCCGGAACGGGACGGCAGACGGCGTTTTCGTGGCCGGGAGGAGAGAGAGTGGAGAGAGCAGGTGTCATCGATCAACTAATCGCATACAGCGTCAATTTAATCAATTTACAATAATACATGTATTATACTGACAATTAGTCCGGCATCCTGAAATCTTGCTAAGTTAAGAGTAAAACATACAAGGTGCGCAATGGACATATCACTTATTCCTCCCTCCAGTGAGGCTCGTTAGAACTCAACTTTATATAACGAATAATATCGTTGTTATTACCCTCACGAAATAATAGGCGTGGTTTCTTCGACACAATGAGGCAATGCAAAATTTGCTTTTGCTTAGGTAGGCACCTACCTTACTGTAAGCGTTCTCTGTCGGCAGACGACCGACTGTATCGGCGGTGAGCTGAAGGAGAGCTGTCGCGTTCTTGACCCGTTCATCTCGCGGCTGCCGTACGCCGCGGTGCCCACTGGCGCCATCTATACCTTCACGCTGACCAGCTTCCTGCTCTGCTACCTGATCGCGCACACGGCCGACATAGGAAGCGCCGTGGTCGTCATCGTCATACTTCTGCTCAGTTTCGTTATGACCAGCTGTGAGTAGAACTCGGGAAAGGTCGGGACTGAAAATGAAAAAATTAGTGAACCCATATGAGTTATGACTTGCACATAAATTTATAGTATTTGGCCTATCATATCCTTTGTGTTCCGTTAGAAGTTTGGTAAATATTTTAGATGCATTAGGTGAAAAATGGTGCATGAATTGGCCAGTATGTGCCATAAATGCCATGCACACAGCCATAAAACTTCCCTCTGTCTCCCATCCAGGCAGAGTTTGTTAGAAGTCATATGCCTGACAACCCAGTGTCTCGAGTTTCAGGCGGCGCGGTGCTGTTTGCATTTGAGCAGACGGAGCCCCGGTCGTTCGCCGTACCGTTCTGTCCTGTGGTGCCCCTGCTGGCCATCGGGTTGAACATGCTGCTACTCAGCTTCCTCCGACCGGACACCTTCCTCGGGTTCTTCTTCTGGGTGATGGCAGGTCAGAATGGACATGGATAAATGCTCATTTAGAAAGACGTCATGCTGCTCGTGTTTTTATTGCTGATTAGTTATTTGTATTAGGAAGCTTTGAGTTATTTCATATCAACAATGATTTGTTGATGTTGAAGAACACCTACATTAACAATTAACTGTAAACTTGAAACGAAACTATTTTTTCTTCTCAAAACGTGACGCAATTTTCTAGCCAATAGGCCTGGGGAACCTTGAACGATTAGTAGTTAGTAGCGATGTTTTTGTTTAAAGAATGCCAACTTTACTGCATGAACCACCACATAAGTTTGGTTAAATTCGTCGGCTAATAAGTCTTACTTGGGGTGGTCATTGAATTGGATTACTTTTGTATTTCCTTGTGGATACTTTCTCTAATGAGACGTTTCGCCGGCAGGGATGCTGATTTACTTCAGCTACGGCATCCGCCACAGTAACGCTGACGAGGCAATGCGAGACCGACCCCTCTCCGAGACCGACTCCGTACCACAGTGGTACGGTACGAGACAGGCCGGTACCGCTCTGCACCCCGCCGGGCCAGCAGCCCCAGTTCCGCCGCCGGAGTACCCGCCGAGTACCCCGGAGCTCCGGCCGGGTACCCTGGAGTACCGGCCAGACAGCCCCGAGTACCCACGGTTCCCGCCGGTGGGGGGCGAGCCACACCACTTTTCCGCTGGGAGACCGTGGGATACCTCAACTCTCCAGACATCACCCAGTCGACCGGAGATCGACATAGAGGGCAGCCTGCTGCCGGCCAGCGGCGGCTCGTGGCGCGTGCCGAGTCCGACTCCGAGTCCGACTCCGAGTCCGCTGCCGATCGAGGCGGAAGCGGGCGACTTCCGGCGGGACGGACCGGATGTCCGGCCGGAACTGCGGCGGCAGAGTGTGGCCGACACAGACAGTCTGCCCAGTCTGACCTACGACGAGGTGTACCGCACCGCATACTGAGGGCGGACGACCTCTCAGTGTAACACGTCTAAGGGAATGTCTAGTCAAGTCTAAGGCATGAGCTGCATCAGTTAGGACTTGGCGATCACTGCTGCTGATCAGGGACTCGTCTAAGGACATTTGAATGGCGGGGGGGGGGGGCAGGCTTAAGATGACTTATTTTCATTCCACCTGTTCTTATCCACGAACAGTTACACTTACTCTGGTTTTTCCATAGTCCACTGATATCGTTAAAACGGGCAGTAATATTCATAAAATAAATAGTTTTGCATTCGAACAATTATGTTGAGATGATTGATAAGCAGCCAAATTATGCATTGCTATTAACCCGCCATTGACTGGGGGACGTTTAACGCCCCCCCCCCTCGACGAACTTTCGCAATAGCTCAACAACCAATAGCTCTATCAATGTGCAACTTTAAGCACCCATTTTCACATCAATAGTACGTCTTCTGTGCAAAACTAAAGCAATTTCGTCGAAAAATCTTTGGGATATAGCGAATTTAGTGACGTCATTACACACGACATTGACGAAAAAATCAGTTAAAATGTAACTATGTAAAACTATGTAACTATATAACAGTAAAATGTAAATGACCGTACAAAGGTCATATTTTGAGAAAAATGCAATACAAAACCTCAAAATATAAAAAATGGCAATTGCTACAAAATGGATATCTCGGAGTTCTTAAATTTTTGTTTTTGACCCCGAAAAATAAAAAAATCAATTAAATGCCCACAAATTCCAATTTTTCAAAGATATTACCAAAACGTTAAATATATTAGAAAAACACATATGGGCAATTCCTAAACAAAATTGTAAAACAATATCACCATTTTTCACCGACTTATGGCTTCTAAAGTATGAGTAACTCACATGACGTTTTTTAATGTTATTTATGACCAGCTGCAAACAAATGAACGTCACCGCTGCATTTCCGAGGCAAAACTGGTCCAGAAACATGTTTGTCTTATTTATATGTATCAAGTTCAAATTATGAGCTTATGTGACCTGACCTTGACCTGAGTTTTACACTAACTTCACTTAAATGAAGTCAGGTGGTAAAATGACTATCACTATCGAATTATACGTGTAAAATAACCCATACAACATATGTCGCATGACTTTCGTAGATGTTTTGCATATGGTGACCTTTTGTGACATTGACCTTGACTTATGCCAACAATCTTGCTTTAGCTGATGTGGGATGTGTATTATATACCTTTGAGAGCACTTTGCGTGACCATGGTCGCAATCGAAGGCTTTGGATGGAAAGTATCCATATCCCATACACTCAAATACCTCAATTTTGACCTTTGACCTGATCGTGACCTGACATGTGACCTCAATGTGGACCTTTCGAGTATGCTTTAGATGTGTTTCATTGAGAGCTTTCGAATGCCGCGTTGCGCATCTCGCTGCATTGGTTCGGAAGACCCCCTCCCCCCCCCACCCCCAGTCAATGGCGTTCGGCTAAGACCCCAGTGAGTCAAAATACTACATCAATGTCATTGTAATTTAGTGAGAAGACGTAGAATTGATGCAGCATAAGGTAATAACAGTTTAACGTTGTTTGGGAAAATTGGGTTGTTTTGGGAAAATTGAGTCAAATTTTTGCCCAATAAATTGTTTATGGAACGCTGCATGTCTTCCAATAAGGATCATTTTCAGCTTATCTGACAGTAATAAGCGTCAGATTTCGCCCACACGGAGATCGGGCTGGCCCCCGGGTCTGCCCCGGACCTGGAGAGCTGGCTGCCCCCGGACTCGGAGAGCGGGCGGGCCCCCGGGTCTGCCCCGGACCCGGAGAGCTGGCTGCCCCCGGGTCTGTCCCGGATCTGGAGAGCTGGCTGCACCCTACTCTTCCCCGGACCCGGAGAGCGGGCTGACCCCGGGTCTGCCCCGGACCCGAAGGGCGGGCTGGCCCCCGGGTTTGCCCCGGACCTGGAGAGCTGGCTGCCCCCGGGTCTGCCCCGGACCCGGAGAGCGGGCTCGCTCCCGGTTCTGCCCCGGACCCGGCTAATGTAATTCGGCGACGGACACAGTGACACAGTGACACAGTATACAGTGACACAGTGACACAGTGACACAGTGTACAGTGACAAAGTCGGAGTTGTTGAATAATCACTCAAGGTATTGACAGCTGAATAGCATGAAGGAACCGCAGCTGTATGCAATTGTTGTTGCCTACCGTAGGCCGTTTTTACTTTGGCTGCCAATGTTGCACTTCACGTGGCGAGATCAGCAGATCGCGGCCGGTGTGTTGCATTCAGTTGCTGGATCTAAACGGTTTTGGGTAGCTCCGAAAGAATATAGCGCCAGAGCAGACGATTGGTGATTGGTGATGCGATCCCATCCCCTGACCAAGGCCATACAACAACGTGTTATAACGTTCCTACCAGGGACGGCGCCACAGGGGGGGGGGGGGGGGGGGGGGGCAGGAGGGGAAGCTGCCCCTCCAACCGCCAGCTGGGCCCTTTTCGGCCAGCCTGGAGGGCGGACGAGCTGAATGTTCTCTCAGACTGTCTCGGGACCGTCTCAGGCTAGACAAGGGCCCTCCCAGACTACGTGAGGTCCCTTTCAGGCCGAATGAGGATCCTCTCAGGCTAGACCAGCGTATTAATCACTGATGAAGGTCCTCTTAGAATGGCGGCCGCCGGGGACCCTCAGGCTGGTGGAGCGCCCGCTAGGGCCAGCTGAGGACCTCCTTGCGACGACCAAGGAAACTCAGAGGAACCAGTTTAGCCTGTTGAACCTGAGAAGCCACCTGGGGCCGTCTCAGCGAGTTTATGGGCTCTCTTAGGCTGGTCGGGAGCTTCTTCGAAAGATTGAAAGCCCTTTCGTGCTTTAGGTCAAAGGGCCTCCTCCGAAAAGCAAGGACTTCCTCTGCACTGTTCCAGCTATGGTAGGGCTCTCAAGGTATAGGTACCGAGGCTTTCGCATGCAGAGCGAGGGCCTTCTCAGGCAGAGAAAGGGCTATGTCGGCCTCGCCGAGAACCCCGCACACCAACGAAGACCCTCTCGGGTCCCACAGAGGCCTCTCAGCCCATCATAGTCCCCTCAGACCAACCAAGACCCTCTCAGGTCCCACCGATATCCCTCAGGCCATCCGAGACTCATCGACCAACCATGGACCCCTCAGGTCCGACCGAGGTCTCTCAGGCCAGCTGAGGCCCCTAAGGCCGATCGAGGCCCTCTCAATCTGGTGGAGGGCCTTCTCAAGCCAGCCGAGGACCCCTCAAGAAATCAAGGGCCCATGCCCGATCTCATGGGCATTATCATCGCAAGAAATTAAAAAGTTGCAGTTGATAACTTAGTCACATTGAGCAAAAACTTGAACTGTGTGACGCACGCCACAATGCCACTTGAAAATAAAGGTTGTGATGCTCTATATAAAGTGTTCAAGTTTGATCATAAATAAATGGTAATCCGTGCGGGAACGAGAAAGACGGAAATGATATTAAATATGTATTACATAATATTGAAGGCTGGGTGGGCCCTTTTGGCCAAGGGCCCTTTTTCGGGAAAAGCTGCCCCACTCCCAAACCGAAAATATGTGGTGCCGGCCCTGGTTCCTACGTCATCATTTCCTCACTATATTTTAGGTTTAATACCATATATTTGTAGTATACATCCAGTGCATAACAATGTATCAATTATAATCCCATCCCGCCCTCTGCGAGGGCAAAATATGACGCGTATTACCGTCAGATAAGCAGAAAATGATCTTGATTGGAAGACATACAGCGTTCCATAAAACAATTTATTGGACACAAATTTGACTCAATTTCCCCAAAACAACCCCAGATATGAATAGGGAAGACCTTTGGTATCATAGGTATGTGTCATCTGCCGAACGAACTATTTTAGAAATGCTTGAAATTGCGACCCGAATACCACCTATTGTCCCATAGCCCACCACGCTAAAGCTGGCTCGCTGTATAAATGGTGACGTCACGGCTCAAGTGTTGCCAGTCAAATTGTCAGGGGCTGTATGAGACACAAGCGTTAGGCAATGCAACGAATCTTGTTTCGTCATCCTAGCTCAATTATAAACGCTAAACCGATTCGTCAACGCCAGGCTCTACTATCGGGTATATGGCGGACCGGTGCTTAAAACGGGACTTTGAGGCGATAACTTCATCCGCTGCTCGGAGATTTAGAATACCGACCAAAATCCATCAAACTTGGTCCCCATGGATAATTTTCATCCGAGAACGGGAATCGCAGGGGGCGAAGGTGTTCAGACAACTTTGTTGAAAAGTGGGACGCTCTACCGGACATTATCCCGCGCACTGCATGGGGGAGGGGGGGGGGGGGTGATTTCCGCCCCCCTCCTCAGGTTTTTCAAAGATAGCGAAAAAAACGGCGGCGCGCAGCGCCGCCGGGTTTTGGCACACCTGTTAGGACATCAATTGCGCACACTTTGAAAAAAAAATATCCTCAGGTCATCTCAGGTCAGGTCACCAGACCAGGTCAAGTGACCCCACCAACAAAAATGTTTGCAGTTGTGCCAAAGCCAGAGTTTTTCACCGATCAGTTTGAAACTTACAGGATGTCATGAGGGCATAAGTACTTACAATTCGTATATCTAGTAATTTTGATATCGGTGACCTAAGGTCAGGTCAATTTCGTAACCTCCCCATAATAAGTCAATGGGGAAATATACAAATGCTTCCTATTTCAAGGATATGCATGTTATTAGTCCAATTACTTCTGGATCATGTTATGATAGGATATTATTGATGATCCAAGTGTAATTTTTGTTCAGTGACCCCTATTGGGTCATTTGAGGTCATGCGAGGTCACCATCACTTTTTGGTCCATAACTCCCGAAATAATGAAGATAGAGAAGTAAAACAGACATAAATGTGTTTGTCTCGTCGAGATACGTCTTCCCATATGCAACATGCCCTACTTGGGTCACCACTTGACCTTGACCTGAGGTCAAATTGTGAAGTTGACTTAACAAGGTCACCATGTATATCATGCAAAGCACCTTGACAAGATAAACACAATGGCCTAAACAGTTTTTCGTTATCTTTATTAAATACAAAGTTAATAGCAAAAACCGATTTAGCAAAACAACTTTTTTTCTTTCTTTTTGACCTCTGGAGCCTCAAATATTGACCTGAGATCAAATCTGAGTACACCCTAGCGATTGCAAATTTCACTGGCTGGCGTTCGCTTTTTTCCGTTTGTTTCTAACTAGCATCGCTTCTGAGATATATGGGAATTTCTGGAGCGATGTCCTAAAACAGGAAAAACTGGAAAATGTGACCTTTGATGACCTCTGGTGACCTCAATTTTGACCTGACCTAAAAGAACACTGAAATACTTCCGATATAAAATGTATCAAGCTATCAAATTCTTGTTTCCGCTTCTCGCTACGTAGCGTAGTTTTCGAGATCTCAGGGGGGGGCGGAAATCAACCCCCTGCAGTTCGTGTTCGGCGCAAAGCCCCTGCAGTGCGCGGGTTATGGACTGGACAGTATTACAACGGTGTCGAGTGTTTTCAGCGCCACACAAATTAATCGACCGTATGGCGTATAGTTACCTGAATAGCAGTGCTGACGTATTGATTTATTTCCCCGAGCTGACTGTCTTTGTGACATTTGCGAGGAAAAAAACGCGCCTAGTTATTAGTTCCCTGCAAAACGTGCGCGTTATCAACAGTTCACAAGCGCACTTTGTAATGGCACTGCGTGAGTTCGTTGCCATGGTAAAGGGAAAATATTTGTGCCAGATGTTATCACGTAACCATGGCGACGAGTGCGTTCGTTGGTGGCCTATACTGCGCTGAGCCATGTTGCATGAGCGTTTCGTGTGTGAACTGAACCGCCGTTGTTGTATTGAGTCGGCAGGGTTTCTAAAGGCCACTTGTAAATATAACATACTGGTGCTCAGCAACGCAAATTGAGTTGACACGTTTATAAGAAGGGTATAATTGCATACGGATAATATCGTTATATGTCAGTAGGTATATAATGCCAGGCAAAGTGCGTTATTCTTCGCAATATTCCACTTCGCAAACTGAGTTAGCAAAGGAACCTGTCACGCTAGGGTGGTCATAGAACGATTAAAACAAGTTTAGGTTTGAGTTACGGGAATCTAAAAAATTGGCAATGAAAAACAACAATATCAGATTCCGCTTTCTTGCGCATACAAAACTGATCCGAGACTTTTCCGTTAAAGTTTCTTAAATTGCATTTAAAAATAAGAAGAAGAAAAATCGACCGACTTAGTCGTATTATTGGGGTTTGTAGCCCAAGTGTCCCCTCTGGGTCCGCTCCTGATCTGATGCGCCTTATTGCAGGCGATGCATCACGGGACAGTAACATCAATGGAGTCATTTTAACTTCAGAGCCGACAGACCTGTTGATCAATCGGCTTAGCGGCCGTATAGAACATCATTAAACGGTGATAAGTCCCTGCAAACCTGGTTAATTACTTGTGAACAGCGAACACAACATCGAGGTGGCTCATGTCGCAGGCGCTACTGCGACATGCCCTGACTTCTGGAGAATGCATATACAGTAGTACAGAAGCCGGTACCGGCTACTCGTCGACACGCATCGATCGAAGTCGAGCCTTGGCATTCGTAGGCACGCTGTCGGACGCGGCGACACGCGATCCTCCATTCTATCAACACGCCCGCCATGAACGTCGCTTTTGCGCCACCATTACACCGAATCAGCGAGTATTGATTTCTTGATCGTCCGTTTCACTTACGTATTCAAAATAATTCCTTTGTGTGGAGCACTATGTTTACTCGTAGCATCAGCATCAGCTACACCGAGCGAACAACTGCGACGGTGGATGGGGAGGAGCGGGGTTGCCTGGGGGGGGGGGGGGGGGGGGTCGCCATAGGCATTCGCGTGTCGAGGTTGCCATTCATGTTTTATGGTGACGGGCAACTTGCCAGTAGCAGGTGGTCGGCATTGGAAATGAGGCACTGGCAAGGGCGGGTCCAGCACGGCAAAACAGTTGCCGTTTGGCGACAAATACCAGGGACTTTCACACAATTCTAAAAACTCGTCGGATGTTGCTTCCTTATATGCTAGCTGGTTAAAAACAATCTTAAAAAAGCTTGCTTAGATTTTCTTTAAAAGCAGGACATATATCCATTTACGACCGTTTTCAGGTGTTTTGGGATATGGTCCCCTTGGACCCCCCTTGGATCCGCCAGTGGTCGCGGGAAGGGAGGGAGGGAGGGATGGAGGAGGGCCCCCGTGACGAGCCGATCGACCGTCCCCTTGGCTCCTCTTGGATCCGCCAGTGGTCACGGTGAGGGAGGGAGGGAGGGAGGAGGGGCCCCCGTGACGAGCCGATCGACCGTTGATCGACGTTACGGCGTTCCAGGAACCGGCGGCGGCGTCACAGACGGCCATGCACGTATTGTTGTTCCAGGCCGTGCCAGGCCGAGCGCGTGGGAGGGCGGGGGAGTGTTTGGTGGCCCCGCGGGCATTTGTGGCGGCGCAGAGCGGGCGTGAGGTGCTGATACGGCAGACCAGGTGCGAAAACAGGCCGGCTGTCCAGTTCAGTGGTGCAGGCTTGGTGGGTGACAGTTCACGCTGTGGTGCGGCCAGAGGAACAGGGCAGAGCGGGTCTCTGCTAGGCTCGCAGCGGACTCGCCTTAGCTAGAATACCTACTTGACTAGCATCACTAAACTACAACGTCACTACGGAAAACGGCGCGCGTTTGCAAAAGTGGTCCATTTCGATAGAACATCCGCGGTGAATAGCTTCCTGAAGAAGAGCCGTTTCGCCGGCGAGCTCAGCTGAAGGATGGCACCGATGTACGAAGGAGTTGAAGAGATGAAGTTTGTCAGGCCTGTGACGCCCGGCTCCGTCCAACCCGGCAGACATTCGTCACATTCGGCCACTATATCATATACAAATAAACAGGTGAGGCTACTGTCCACATTACAGGCGGCTTAAATTGTAATAATAGTGGTGATTTAAACCGTTATCGTTTTGCAGGACGCCGTGTGTTACGCCATATTATTGCCCATAACCCGCGCACTGCAGGTGCTTTGCGCCGAACACGAACTGCAGGGGGGGGGGGGTGATTTCCACCCCCCTGATATCTAAAGAACATCGCTACGTAGCGAGAAGCAGAAAAGGGCATTGGATAGCTTGAAACATTTTCTATCGAAAGTATTTCAGTATTGTTTTAGGTCAGGTCAAAATTGAGGTCACCAGAGGTCATCAAAGATCAAATTTTCCAGTTTTGTTCCTGTTTTAGGACATCGCTCCAGCAATTCCCATGTATCTCAGAAACTATGCTAGTTAGAACCAAACGGAAAAAACAAACACCAGACACTGAAATTTTCAATGGGGAAGGTGTCCTCAAATTTGATTTTAGGTCAATATTTGAGGCTCCAGAGGTCAAAAAAGAAGATTTTTTTTTGCTAAATCGTTTTTCACTATTAACTTTTTACTTAATAAATATAACGGAAAACTGTTTACGCCATTGTGTTTATCTTGGCAAGGCGCTTTGAATGATATACATGGTGACTTTGTTAAGTTAACTTACAAATTTGACCTCAGGTCAAGGTCAAGTGGTGACCCAAGTAGAGCATGTTGTATATGAGAAACACATTGATGTCTGTTTTACTTCTCTATCTTTATTATGTCGGGAGTTATTGACAAAAAAGTGATGGTGACCTCGCATGACCTCAAATGACCCAATAGGGTCACTGAACAAAACTTACACTTGGATTATCAAGAATATCCTATAATAACATGATCCAGAAGTAATTGGACTAATACCATGCATATCCTTGAAATAGGAAGCATTTGTATATTTCCCCATTTACTTATTATGGGGAGGTAACGAAATTGACCTGACCTTAGGTCACCGATATCAAAATTCCGAGATACACGAATTGTAAGTACTTATGCCCTCATCACATCCTGTAAGTTTCAAACTGATCGGGAAAAACTATGGCTTTGGCACAACTGCAAACATTTTTGGTGGTGGGGTCACTTGACCTGGTCTGGTGACCTGACCTGAGATGACCCGAGGATATTTTGTTTTTCAAAGTGTGCGCAATTGATGTCCTAACAGGTGTGCGGCGCGCGCGCCGCCGATTTTCGCTATCTTTGAAAAACCTGAGGGAGGGGGGGGGGGGGGGGGGGGGGCGGAAATCAACCCCCTGCAAGTGCGCGGTATAATGTCCTGTAGGTCGTCTGCCATTAATTTTAATTGAATATTCAATGTCTGGCGCAATGCTAGAAATAAGTTATAGAGTATTTTATTTCATTTCAACTTACAGTAAGCTCATTTTTCAAAGCGAGAAAGCAATCAAGCATTGGAACAAAGTGCGCGGCTCACATAATTTTCAATCCTCGGTCACATTGAAGTCTGCACGACAAATGTTAAGCTTTTCAATATTATTTATACTTTTCTAATTTGAACTAAAATGCTGAAATAAAATCCGCTAATCGTCAATACATCAGCCTCCTATGTAATACATAAATCAGCTCCTATATAAGATACGAGTCTAGAGTTTTATATTCTTTGTTATCAATTGTATTACGAAAGCGACTTTGTATCATTGTTTTGAGCGATTAAATGAGTGATCGAACATTTCTATCGAGCGCACAAAGTAGGTACACAAACTTTCAACAAATTTCGTAAAGTTACAAATTTACACTACTCTTTCTTGTGACCTTTTCCACTTTTTATTTACAAAGTTGTATCACTCAATTCGTAACAGCATTTATTTTGTTTTATGAAGTGCTACTTTCCGTGATCTTTAATTCGTGAGTCTGAAACACATTTTCATTTTAAAGAAGCAAGTGTGATCTAAGTCTGTTAAACATCAGCGATGAAATGAACGGCGTACAAATTAGTATATCTCCTACTATCCGGCGTTGCCCGGGTAAAACAAATATTTATCCCCCACTATGTCAAGGCCACGGTCATGAATCAAATTTTAGTGCGCTCCTCCAGTATGCTGTAAGGCCACGGTCATGAATCTAATATAATTTTAGAGCGGTCCTTCCAGTATGCCATAGGCCACAGCAAATAATATAATTTTAGAAGTTTTCCTCTCAGTATGCCATACAGCCACGGCAAATGAATCTAATTTTAGAGCGTTCCTCTCAGTATGCCATAAGGCCACGGTCATGAATCTAATTTTAGTGCGTTCCTCTCAGTATGCCATAAGGCCACAACAATGCATCTAATTTTATAAAATTTATCTCAGGATGCCATAAGACCACGGCAATGAATCGGTCATGAATCTAATTTTAGTGCTCTCCTCCAGTATACCATAAGGCCACGGTCCTGAATCTAATCTAATTTTAGAGCACTCCTCCCAGTATGCCATAAGGCCATGGTCATGAATCTAATTTAGAAACATCCCTCTCAGTATGCCATAAGGACGCGGCAATGCAACTAATTTTAGAGCGTTCCTCCCAGTTTGCATAGACCGCGGGAATTAATCAAATTTTAGAGCACTCCTCACAGAATGCCATAAGGGACGAGTCATGAATCTAATTTTGAAACGCTCTATTAGCAGGGGCGTAGCCAGGATTTCGGCCAGGGGGGGGGGGGGGGGGGGGCAAACGGGAGCAGAGGGGCCCTCGTAGCCAATGGGGGCCACACACTCGGCGGATCTAGGGTTCGAGTTTGGGGGTAAAAATTTATATCCCATCAAACCCATCAAACCGCCTGAAATCAGCACAAAATGTACACATTTCCTGATAAGAAAATCTAAGCAACTTTATCTAAGGAAGTTTGTTTTAAATCAGCTATCAATGCATAAGCAAGCGAAATCCGATGAGTTTCAGAAATGTGTGAGACTTTTTGGGATTCCCCCCCCCTAAAAAAAACTTGGCAGATCCAGGGGAAAAGGGGCCATAGCAGCCGTCAAACCGCCTGAAATCAGCACAAAATGTACACATTTCCTGATAAGAAAATCTAAGCAACTTTATCTAAGGAAAGTTTGTTTAAATCAGCTATCAATGCAAGCAAAATCTGAAGTTTTCAGAAATGTGAGACTTTGGGATTCCCCCTAAAAAAACTTCCGTGCCCCCCCCCCCCCCACCACCACCCATCCCAAACGTCTTCTTCCAAACGTCCAGACCCCAATACATTTTATCCTAACGTCACAATAACTTCACGCGCATCCACATGAGGGCTTGGCGCTGTTATTGTAGCTCGTTGGCTATGCTACCAAATGCTGCCATATTTAGGGAAATAGGAGGTCGGACAGATCATTTTGTAACCAACGCTTAGAAGTCGATAACATTAATTCGGTAGGCCTGAGGCAGGCACGTAGCCAAGGGGCGGGGCGGGGGGAGGCTACCCCGCCCCCCCGCCCTGGAGGCCCGGCGGGTCCTTTTCGGGCGCGCAGCGCGCAGCGCACCGAAAAAGGGCGACGAGACCACGCTCATGGACTACGCGAAGCGTGGTCTTTAAGAGTTTCGAGCATTTCAGAGGTTCTTTAGGGCACCAGGGCCCTTTTGAAAGACCACGAGGGCCTTTGGACGTTCAGCAGAGCCCTGTACATGTCAGAAGGGCCCCTGTACAAGCCGAAAGGGCTCACAGAGCGGCGTCAAAGGGCCCCTGAACCACGTGAATGAGCACCGAGCCAGCACAGAGGGACCCCTGGGAAGGTCGGAGGAGCCCCTGAGCATGTCGGCAGGGCGACAAAGCAGCCAGTGCAGTCCCTTGCCAGGTCTTAAGGACTCCCTGAACAGGCTGGAGGGCCCCTGGACAGACCAGCACCAGAGGGCCTCTGGGAAGTTTAAAAGGGCCTCTGTGCATGTCAGAGGGGCCCCTGACAGACCAAAAGGGCCCCTGCAACATGCCGAATGGGCTCCTAGTCAGCACGGAGGGGCCCCAGGGCAGGTCGAAGGGCCCTCCTGAGCATGTTCACAAGGCGACAAAACAGAAAGCGCAGTCTCTTGCCAGGTTGGAAGGGCCCCTTAGAAGGCTGGATGGCTCTGGGCAGACCAGAGGGCCCTTGGGAAGTTAAAATGGTCCCTGTGCATGTCAAAGGGGCCCCTGACCAGACCGAAAGGGTCCCTGAGCAGGTCAGATGGCCCCTGATTACGTCGAATGGGCCTCTGGCCAGCACAGAAGGACCCCTGGGCAGGTCGGAGAGACCCCTGAGGATGTCGGCAGGGTGAAAAAAGCCAGCCAGTGCAGTCCCTGGCCAGCTCGGAAGGGCCCCTGAGCAGGCTGGAGGGCCCCTGGACAGACCAGAGGGCCCTGGACAGACCAGAGGGCCCTGGAAAACCCAGAGGGCCCCTGGACAGATCAGAGGGCCCCTGGAAAGTTGAACCTCACAAAATAAAGTGGCCGAAATCCGTAGAGTTTTTCATATCCTTTTCTTCTTTTTTTTTTGGGGGGGGGGGGGGGGGGGTAACGCTCGGGAAGGGGCCCTTTCGAGGCGCCGCCCCCCCCCACATACCCCCTGACGAAATCCTGGCTACGTGCCTGCCTGAGGGGCCTCGAAATGCCTGAGGGGCCTCGAAATGCCTGAGGGGGCCCTCGAAATGTCTGAGGGGCCCTCGAAAGGAATGGAGGCCCTGGGAAGGCCTGAGGGCCCTCGAAATAAATACCAGCTCTTAAATGCTGTTATTTATTCGTGTTAGATTGTTCGTGGACGTTCTTTATGCAAATAAGGCGTTTTGCGGGCACTTGACACCATCCAAAACACTGGGCCTTCGCCCCAGGGGGCCCTCGCTCGGCCCGCCAGAGGGGCCCGCCTGGCCTCCAGGGGGGGGGGGGGGGGGGGGGCATGGCCCCTTTGGCCCCCCCTTGCTACGCCACTGTCTATTAGTACTCTAAATTTATATTTGGTCCCAAGATTGGACTTTTCGCACACCGAATAATACTGACCCACTAAAGTACCACTTGAAAAATGCATGCTACTAGTCACACTAATATACATTTGGGTTAGCAAGGATCAACGTTTTGGGTCCACCCGACCACCACCAAGGGTTTTCAAGTTTAACAACTAAATAATACTGACACACTAAAGCATCACTTTAAAATACATGCTACCAGCCACACTAATATAAAATTTGGGCTAGGATCGCCAGGATTAATGATATTCAACAATGAGGTACTTGCCTAATTAAAAGGCCACTGATTCAACGGTCATAGGACATTGGCAAGGCCGCACGGTAGAAAAAGTACTGCAAGGCCGTATAAGAGAGGTAGTCATCCGGGATTTTAGCGCCCCAATCGCTCAAAATTAGCGTGACGTCACTGGTGCTCTGGTCCGACTCGGCTGTCCCCGCACGCGGCTCGGTGCCGGTGCGAATATTTCGAACGGCATACGGATAGTTCGCCTAAGTACGATCCTATTTAAGATTACGTTTTACCGCGGCCAATTATCCCTCCCTTAATTCATGCTGAGGGGGAGACGGCAGTGCGCTGCCGGTCCTGAGTGAGAGGCGACTGGCGAGACGGCCATACGCTGCACCGGTCTGACTGAGGGGTGAGACGGCCATACGCTGCCCCGGTTCTGGCATGAGTGGTAAACGGCTAAAGCTGCCCGGTCCGGCTAAGAGGGGGGGGGGGGGGGGCGGCCATACACTGCCCGGTCTGGCTGAGGGGTTATACGGCCATACGCTGCCCCGGTCTGGCTGAGTGGTGAGACGGCTATACGCTTGTTCCCGGTCTGGCTGAGTGGGGAGACGGTCATACCCTGCTCCGGTCTGGCTGAGGAGCGAGACGGCATACGCTGCAAGTCTGACTGAGGGGTAGACGGCCATTACGCAGCCCCAGTCCGGGGCTGAGGGGAGGGGGGAGGGGGGGGGGGGGAGACTGCCATACGCTGCCCCGGTCTGGCTGAGGGCGAGACGGCATACGCTGCAGGTCTGACTGAGAGGTGAGACGGCCATACGCTGCCCCGGTCCGGCTGAAGGGGGGGGCGGGGGGGGGGGGGGGGGGGGGGAGGGGGGACGCCCATACGCTGCCCGGTCTGCCTGAGGGGTGAGACGGCCATACGCTTGCCCCGGTCTAGCTGAGGGGTGAGACGGCCATACGCTGCCCGGTCTGGCTGAGTGGCGAGACGGACATACGCTGAACCGGTCCGGCTGAGGGGCTAGACGGCCACACGCTGCCACGGTCTGGCGGAGGGGCGAAACATGGCATTGTTGTGGCTTAATGTGCAACATATCCTTAAAAAGCAAAGAAAAAAAAGCATAGACTGCAACCTGGCTACCTAACTTACTTATATAACGGCGACGACTTCAAATTGTCGCCCTTTAACACCCGTCAAAGACCGCAAAACGCTCGAAAGCGCAGCTGCGGCGACGGGGCTGGGCACGACTGGACCAGAGCACCAGTGACGTCATCACTAATGCTTAGCCGCTCGGCAGCCGATACATGTGGAGTCCCGGGATGGCACCCCTGGACACTTCAACACTGAACACACGACCCTGGCGTGTTGTTTTCGTATGGCCCCAGATGAATGTCACAAAAGCGCAACATATTCAGAAATTCGGGCCACTAAATACGAATATCATTGCAATCAATATCCATTCCACGCTTTCACAATTTATTGAAAACTATAGAGGTCCGATCTGGGTAGTAGGTGGTACACAACCTGCCTGTCATCATGCTGATTCAGAGAATGTATGGGTTTTGGGTCCATCACAAGGTTTTCGAGTCCATAGCTGTCAAACGGTTTGAATTTGCCATGTATATAGGAGATATAAGGGCAAATTCAAACCGTTTCCCCGGATGACTACCTCTCTTATACGGCCCTTGTAGTATTTTATCTACCGTGCGGCCTTGCCAAGGCCTTGCCATGACCATGGTAAAATAACCGTTGAATCAGTGGCCTTTTAATTAGGCAAGTACCTACATTGGTTGAATATCATTAATCTGGCGATCCTAGCCCAAATTTATATAAGTGTGGCTGGTAGCATGTATTTTGTATAGTGATGCTTTAGTGTGTCAGTATTATTTGGTTGTTAAACTTGAAAACCCTTGGTGGTGGTCGGTGGACCCAAAACGATGATTCTTGCTAACCCAAATTTATATTAGTGTGACTGGTAGCATGCATTTAAGTGGTACTTCAGTGTGGTCAGTATTATTTGGCTGTGGCGAAAAGTCCAATCTTGGGACTAAATATAAATTTAGAGTACTAATAGAGCGCTTCAAAATTAGATTCATGACCGTGGCCTTATGGCATTCTGTGAGGAGTGCTCTAAAATTAGATTCATTGCCGCGACCTTTGGCATACTGAGAGGAATGTTCTAAAATTAGATTGATGACCATGGCCTTATGGCATACTGGGAGGAGCGCTCTAAAATTAGATAGATTCATGACCGTGGCCTTACGGTATACTGGGATGAGAGCACTAAAATTAGATTCATGACCGATTCCATTGCCGTGGCCTTATGGCATGCTGAGAGGAATGCTCTAAAATTAGATTCATTGTTGTGGCCTTATGGCATACTGAGAGGAGCGCACTAAAAATAGATTCATGACCGTGGCCTTATGGCCTACTGAGAGGAATGCTCTAAATTAGATTCAATGTCGTAGCTGTATGGCATACTGAGATGAAAACTATAAAATTAGATTCTTTGCTGTGGCCTTATGGCATACTGGAAGGGCCGCTCTAAAATTATATTAGATTCATGACCGTGGCCTTACAGCATACTGGGGGGAGCGCACTAAAATTTGATTCATGACCGTGGCCTTGACATAGTGGGGATATATATTTTTTTTTACCCGGGAAACACCGGGTACCCCCGCTAGTGGATAATAAAGAGACTGTTTCGGTGTATTATTACGAGCGAGCGCTTCGCGCTCGCTCGTCCTTCCGTGGTGTATGGGAAAGATCTGAATATGAGCGGCACAACCTGGCCCGGCCCAACCCATGGCGACGCTTGTGAAAAGCTCATATCTCTGCAGTCTTGCAGTCTTGCAGTTTGAGACCAGTGCCGACTCATGTGGGTGACTACTGACTACCACTGCTCGTGGCGCGTGCCGCGTGAGGGGTGTTGACAAGTGTTTTCTCGCAACAACAAACAAACGCAATGGCTGGGGAGATTATGTGCAAATTTGGTATGTGGTTAGGGACCCCTCAGCCGCCACTTTCCCACAAGTCAGGGATGGGGTGCCTCTGCACGTGCCCACGTGCTCACCCCTATTCTATATATGTCAGGAACAGCAGAGCCGATTGTGTTCAAATTTGGTGTGTGGTTAGAGACCTCTCAGCCGCCACTTTCCACAAGTCAGGGGTGGGATGCCTCTGCATGTGCGCACGTGCACACTATTTTTGTATCTCAGAAACTACTTGCCCGATCGAGTTGAAATTCACCATACATTTCGTTCGTGGTCGCTCGTTCATCGCCAACTACGGCGCCTTACTGGTAGTAAATTATATATTCTTATAATAGCAGGTATGTCTGACAATTCAGGTTCTCCACATAGTTTGAGTGAAGTAATATTGCTCAATAAATAATTCGTGTAAACTAAAATGTATTGCGCATTTATTACATATGAGCCGGTTTAACATCATATTCGTGTTCGTCATTTTAGACGAGGTTATAACAGATTTGAAACAAAGTTTTGTTCGCCCAGAAAATATCGTTCTGCTTGATTTACAACTTAAGGTTTGCCATTAACTCAAGTGTCATATGAGTGTACCGTTCAACGTCCGAGTTCCGACCCCGCTAGACATAAATTGATAATTCTAGCCGACGCTAGCTGCGTAGCTGTACTGCAGTCATGACTCAACATTTAACGTATGTATACCAAACTATACATTGTGTAGTGTAGTATACCTAACGGGAAACTGACACCATCACACATGCACGGATGACACACCAGACCTCAAATAATTTCTGGAAATCAAGCATATCCTCATAATTCATTCAGACAACAAACAACACCTTTCAGCCAATTCACACGGGAGCCCCTTCCATGAAGGTCCAGTCGGCCGGTCCTGTGTTGTGGACGTCGGCCCGTGACGCCCTCCCTCCCTCCCTCCCTCCCTCGGATCGATGCCTGTATTCCTGCGTGGTGCAGGGGGCCTGTCCTGGCAGACTGGTGCACTGGTGACTGGTGGACTGCGGTCTGCCAGAGTACTGTTGTCGGAGTGGGGGACGGCCGCTTTTCGCCAGTCTGTGGGCTGCTGTGAGCGCTGAACCACCGCACCGCCGTCCTGCGAGAGACCCGTTCCGTCTCGTCCCGTCCCGTCCCGCCTGACCCGTGCTGTCCCGCCCTGTCGGCCTCAGTGTCCCCCTGACCCGTGCTGTCCCGTCCGGCCCTGTCCTGCCCTGCGGCGTCGTCCGGCCGAACCCTAGGCCTGAGGCAGTGCAGTAAGTCCGCGGTGCTGAGGCGAGTGGAGGACAGTCTGGCATCACCCGGTGGTGATCAGGGCGGCGAGATCGGGTCTGTGGGGCGCCACCTGGCGGGCGGGTCGCCGCCGACCCGACTCCGCCTCTCCGGGGACTGCACACCCCCGATCCACACCCTGACCCTTGACTCGCCCGAGCTGAAGCAGAGGCTCCAGAAAAGGTCACCATGACGGGATCCAGTCGTGTCGGCGATGTCACCACCGGCGCTCTCGAAGGCCCCAAGGTAAGGCGATCTCGTTTGTCCGAAAGTAAATTGCACCAAAGGAAGTCGCTGTGTATGTTCCAATGTAAGCCGCGGTGGATGGCTCCCAAACATGTTGCTGCGGTTGGTTCCAAAATAGGTCACTGGAGTGGACACAGAGTGACGTAATGCCTGTAAGTTTCCTCCGTCCATCCCTTCACTGCTCACTCGTAGCAATCCGTATCCTTTTCCCTACACTTCGCACCCCGAATGGTTCTCGCCACCTCCTCCCACCTGCTCCAAAACCTGGGTACATCCCGGACCTCCTGCTCACCACCGTCACATCACCCTCGTCTAACCCGACTCTCTCCCTCCGCAGCGTCGCCTCGACCCTAACCGGTACGCCACGAAGAAGACGATCGCGCAGGGCATGCTGGACGTGGCCCTGCTGACGGCCAACGCCTCGCAGCTGCGATACGTCCTGCAGGTGGGGAGAGCAGCACGAGTTCTACACGCTGATGGTGACGCCTCATCAGTCTCAGTATCGCACTGCAGGTGAGGCGTCCGCTGTGTTGTCGTTTTAGAAAGCCGCTGATTTCACACAGGCCCATGCCGATCGGAAATTGACATAGGTTTTGTCGATTTTAATCTTGACGACACGCAATATCGATACGGTTCTATAAGGAAATTGCTTGATATTGTATTGAATCTCTGTGACTTAAATGGAGGTCAGAAAAAAATAATGAAACTACAATAATCAACAATGCGATTTTCGGTGCATGATATTCTGTGAAATCAGTTGCTGTGTAATTTTCAACTTACTGAATGCCTTTTTACGTCAAAATCATCGTGTTACAAGTTTTTTGCAACACAAATATTAGCCGTTTTCACGAAGGATTTATTCGCCGGGCGATTGGGTTGTTTGGGGCGCTTGGGGCGCTTGGGGGCGATTGGGGCGTTTCGGGTAAATGAGTCTGTAGCTTGTAAGAACACGAATTTTCCAGTATTTGTGTGTGTATCAATTGCAACTTTATGAATAAATTCATTTTTCTGGATATTCCATTTTAATGAGATAACACCATAGTTTGCTTAAAATGAATAATTTAATTTTAAACTAACTCGGGTGATACCAGACGGCTGGGGCGTTTTCGGGCGTTTGGTGCGACTCCATCGTGCTCGAATTACCCGAAGTGCGGGGTTCGGGTAAATGGGTCATATTTTGCAACGACATGGTTTACAGGAAAAATAGTTTATTTCAATGAAAACTAGATAAATAAGTCCATTCATGTTTTCAATCATATTCACTTTTAAACTCAAAGATTAATGATAATTAGCAATTTCGTTTTGATCATTTTTGCGGAGAAGATGGCCGCCCAGCTGCGTCTCCGTGGTCTGCGGGCGCGGCTAGTTTGTAAGGCGACGGCAATGCTGGCTCTGGCTC